>JAJOOH010009246.1:0-25446 GCA_029582605.1 Solanum gracilifrons
AGGTAGAAGCGGCGTGCATAATAGATGGGAGCATAGAAAGGTTGTTTTTTGAGTAAAGCAAAAAGAGAGAGAATGAAAATAGCTAAGCCAAAATTAATGGCTGCTGAAACCACTACACTCTCTAACTTCATTTGAATTTCTTCTCTTCCTTTTTCATTTTTGCAGAAAAGAAGTAAATAAAAGAGCAATGTGTATGAAAGGGGGTTGGGGGCGAGTAGCTGAGTGGCATATATATACATGAAAACGTGGCGGATGTGGAGATATCGACGGAAACACCATGCATAAACTGCCTATAATTGGAGACTATTTTGGTGAAGTACAACTCGTAAAAATAACAATAAAAATGTATTCTTTCTATTTTATTAAAGATGGTGCCAAATTAAATACTTCTCTCTACGGGTGTCGGTTTGAATCGATTATTGGTCAAAATCAAAACCAAACCAACTTAATCGATTTTAAAATTATCAAAATCAAACCAAACCAAATATAATATACATTTATCGGTTTCGGTTTGATTTGGTTCGGTTATTAACCATACACAAAAATAAAAGAAAAAATTCTTTCAAAATGTGAAAAAAGTGACAAGAATCTATTCAAAACAAAAAAATAGTTAGAATGACTTAAATTATTGAACTTTCTTTCACTGAATTTATTATGATTAAAGCTTTAAAATTCACTATATTGGCTTAGAAGGAAGAGACATTAACATTTTCAGGTCTACAGAGAATTGTCATTGACACTCTTATACATGAAATCAATAAAATAAATGTTTTCACCTTGGACTTTTTTGCTTTCAATAAGTAAATTATAAAAAAATTATAATGAAAACATAAATGAGATCTTTAAAATTGTTTATAAAAATAATATATTAAGTATGTATATTAATAAAATATTTGTTTATAATTCATCGGTTTGGTTCGGTTATTTCTTCGGTTTTTTTTAATAAAATCATAACCAAACCAAATACTATCGGTTTTCAAAAATCTAAAATCAAACCAAATCAAACCCAAATAAAATCGGTTTGGTTCGATTTTTCGGTTTGGATCGGTTTTTATCCAAACCGTGAACACCCCCTACTCCTCTCTATCCATAATTATTTGCCCACTTTTGAATTGGCACATCTGTTAAAAAAATATTATTAACATAGTCAGTTACCATTTTATCACTATTAATTATAAAGTGATGAATTAAAAACTTAAGATTTTTAAGAAGTTCTACTTTTTTTAAAAGTAATTAATTGAGGGTGTAATAGGTAATAATAATTTTGTCTTTTCTTAATTTGTCAAAATGGACAAGTATTTAGAGACAATTAAAAAAGGAAAAATGAACAAGTAATTAGACACAAAAAAAAGTAAAATCCAAAAGAGTAATTGTTAAATACCTACGTTCGTTTGGAGGTGAAGTTAATTTTTGAAGTTTATTATGTATCGTGAACTTGTCATTGAATTCATCTTCCCTTAATTACTCGGTTCACAATTAATATGGTTTGCAATTATGATACAGTAATTTCATATTTTGGAAATTTTTGATATAGGAGAAGATTCTGAAAGAGCATGTCATGAAGGTTAAATCAGTCCATTATGAATTAAATGATATATTTTATAAAAAAAATTAGTTTTAAATAACTTTCATGTCAATAATTTTATTGGAAAAATTAATTAAAATGGTTGAGTGACAAGCAAAATATTTATAGTTGAGTGACTTCATGTGAAAAGAGTCTGTAATTGTGTAATTTTTGTATTAAAAATCAAAATTAAGTAACTTTATATAAAAAGAGTTTATAATTAAATGACTTTCGACTTAAAAATTAAAGTTGGGTAACTTTACAAAAAACTCATAGTTGAATGACCATATTACTTATTATCTCCTATATACTAGTACTAATTATAAATAACTCGTAAACTTTCTTTTTTTCTTCTTTTTTTCACGGAAAGACTAGATGTTTTATTTATTTATATTACTGGAATTAAAAATACTACTCTATTACAAGAAGGGACTATTCTTGCCGAAGTTATTTCTAGGGAGGTTCAAAATCAAACCGAAACTGATAATCTGAATCAAAATTTTTTATTGATTTATCCGTAATGAATTATTTGTTTGGCGGTTTTGATAATGGTTTTGATTTTTTTTGTTATCGAGTTATCGATTCTTAACAGTTTTAGGAAAAAAATGGGTTAACCGATGACTCGATAGTAAATTAAATAATTATATTTATACCTTTTTGTATATAAAGTCATTGACTTAGAGTTTGGTTTCCTACTTTTATTTCTGGTTGTCCCAAACTCTTGGTTATTCTACAATATAAAAGTGTTTGCTATTGAGAAAGATGTAACTTGTGAACTCATGAGTCATGTGCATGGTTCATTTGTTTGTCACCTTGTTTTAAAGTGATTTTCAATGTTTTTTTTGTGTCAAATCTTAGTGGTTAAACCGATAACGATCGATAAGGCAATATCCTAATGGTTCTATAACGGTTTAACATCTCTACAAATCGATATAAAATCGAACCTACCGATACACAACCCTAGTTGTTTCAAAGTTTAGTTTTTACTATTGAAAGCAATAAATACATATTCTGGAGATAAGGTATATATATTATAACTAGTAAATGCACCCGCGCTTTGTGCGGTTAGAACATTCTTCTTTAAAATTTATTAAAATAGAACTTTTCTTGTATACAATTTTCTTCTTTGCAAATTCCGTTAGTATAACACTATAAATTACTTTCAAATATTAAATATTTTTTTTAGAAAATATATATATATATAACTAATGTGTTTATCAAGAGCAAAGGTTCCATAATCATATGATATACGAATATGTGTTTTAAAATTAAAATGCAATCTTTCAAAATTCAAATTTCATATGTAATATAGTTATGATAGTGTTTTGGAATTGAAGTTGTGCACAAACAAAACATTAAGGATCCTTGGAAAGGATGAAAGAGAAGCAAGGGATAATGGGAAAAAAGTTCAAAAAAGTACTTTGGTGTGAAAGAATAAACATCATTGTGTATCATGTAATTGTAATTAATTGCTAGTTTTAATTCTATTATTTGAATTTCTATTTGTTTTTACTCCCGTTAATATTAACAATATTATGACAACACCAAAAAATCATATAAATTTTTAAGCTTGATCTCTTGGAGAAGAAAAGATTTCTTTGGAGAATGTTCTAAGTAAATGTATTCTGTAAAAAGTTTTTTGTGAATCTGCATTAGTTGGATTTACATAGAGTATGTACTAAAAAATACTTATAACAATAACTTTACTGAAACATAAACAACAAAGTTTAAAACATGTACTCAAAAACAACAATTTTAATATCATAGGCATAAATTAATGACTGTAAAAAATCATACCAGGATCTGTAACAATAAAATGAAATAGAAAAGGAAAAATTGAGCCCACTGAATGCACAGTGTCTCCTTAAGAAAATCATTCCCCTCTAGTACTAGAGGTTTAAAGAAATAGATACTCTCAGCATGAAACAATTTTATTCACCCGTGTAATGATACAAAAACAATAGTGTAAATGAGCCACTCAACAGGAACAAAGCATACAAATATTTAATTGTGCAGAATAAGAAGAAGAAGAAGTTAAGAATCAAATTTAATTGTGCAGAAAATGAAGCAGAAGTTCAGAATTTTCGTTTTTTTTAATGAGAGAAAACCCCTCTATTTATAGACAAAAAAAGGTAGTGTGAACAAATGCTTATTGTGTCTTACTGGAAAGGTCACAATTCTTTCGAGAAGTCACAACTCTTCGGAAAGGTCACAACCTTTCATAAATGTTATAGCGTTTCATAAAAGTAGCAACTCGTCATAAAAGTCACAACTTTTCAATAAAAGTCACAACTTTTAATAAAAGGATAAGGCTAATTTTGGAAATAAATAAATATATATATGATGGTATTCAAGATTGGCATTCGTCAAAAGAAGCTAAGTTTTTGCCAAATTTTATCAGTACATCAGCCACATAATTGAAAGCAATAAATACATGTTGCTTCCTCTTTTTCATCTCAACTTCCCATTGTTATGAACTTCTATCTGTCTCTAAATTTAATTAATCAGTCACTAACATTATTTCATGCTCACTCATTCATTGAGCTTAACCATTGTGTAACTGATAAGATTATTTCTTTTTTTTTAAGCAGAGATCTCGATTTCGAGTCTTGAATACACAAAAAAAAAAATAGATCTTCTCTTGAATAAGCCTTATGTGATATGAATTAGTTAGACTTCAATGTGGGTATAGGACACGGATCAGAAACCAAAATGCTAAAATAATGTACTTTCTGAAGACAACAAGTTTCATTCATCTCTAATAACCTTTTTTTTCCTGTAATTTGTACAATGAGAGAACATTTGCACCATAAAAAAGTTTATCTGTATGAGCACTTACTGTACAAATTTCAACATTTCAATCAATCAACAAATAATTGGAAAAAAAAAAAGTTTTTTTGTTTTTGCTTTGTCTCAAAAGTAACTTGATTGTTGCTGCAAGAGCTCAAGTTGTGCTAATAATTTAGCCACTGTAGGTTTCAACAATGAATCCCCATTTTGTGCTAAATCAATTAGCACAACTTGTGCATATTCACCATACTCTACTCTATAAGCCTCCACTTTGAATATCTTTTCCAAAATCCACAGGGACTTCTCTTGAGCTTTTAAGCTAATCCCTTCTTCAAGAATCTTGATAATTGGTTGTACACATGACATTTTCACTAACAAGTTGCTCCCATTTTCCCAAATCTCGTCTTGTTGTAATGTTGCAAGGCAACTTAGAGCAGCTTCGTCCGCTGCTCTTTCGTTGCCTTGCAATATTTGGACTAGCGGAGGCATTGCCCCTGCTTTTACCAAGCAGAATGTGGTTTTTATAGAGCAATGCCCATCATGTACTTGACAAAATGTGTCTGTAGAATGTGGAGGGGCACATGAAAACCATCTTGACTTTATTGATTTTCGTAGAGTGAGTGAGTTTTGAGATAGTTGAGCTAGTGATGTTGCAGCTCTACATTTGGCTACTATTGAACCACATGTGAGGAGCTTTACCAAAACGTTGATCACCCCATTTTCGACAGAGAAGTGTTGTAGTTTCTTGTCTGATGGAAGGGTGAATCGGATTAGTACTGCGGAGACGTTCTCAGCTAGTAAATGTGGTGTTGTAGGTGTACTTGATGTCAATATAGAAACCAAAATGGGCAGTAGGTTTGCTTTCATAAACATGTCTGTGACATTCTTGTCACTCATCGGAAAGTTGCTTAGTATGCCAACAGCAGCAGCCTTTTCATCATCCGTTGTGGATGATGATGATACAATGTTGATCAATGTATTCAGATGCATTTGTTCTAGCTGCTCCATTAGCTCCCCGCCTTGCATTTCATTAGACAATACGTAAATCAAATTTAAAGTTCCATTTCTAATCTTGGTATTGCGGCTTTCTGTTAGGAATGGTAAGAGAAGGCGAATAGCGCCATTTTCCTTCATTTTTCTTCTGACCTTTGAAGCATTCGGACAAGCAGCAATGGCATTAAGTGCTTCTAGCAAGTGACACTGGATTACTGGACTAGTCAGATGAAGGAGCGAAATCATCTGCTGAGCAACATCTTGTTTCACTAGTACTATGCCAACTTCCGATTGAGCTGCTATTTTTGCAAGAATCGCGGATGCTGGCTCTCTTAGAGTCATGAGCACCGATGTAACGGAGAAAAGAAGCTGTAGCAGAGTAGCAACGATGCCCAATTTTATAAGACGTTGAACGTTTGCTTTCAAGGCAGACAAGTTGTGCAACGCGTTTAGAGACGATTGCTTAGCTTCTAGGTTCCCGGAGGTGAACATTTTGACTAGCGGTTCAATGGCTCCATCTTGTCCCAGGTTAGCTCTATTTTGATCTGTGAGTTCCATTCTTGAAAGTGCTGTTGCCATTAGAATCTTACTCATATCTGATCCTGCAATCTCTTACATAGAATATATATTACGTAAACAATTAATCAAATAGCATATTGATGGAAGTGTCCTAAATATACCTTGGTTCAAGTAGTGTACAAGAGGCTTGAAATAGCCAGCCTCAGCCATATGAAGAGCATATTGGGTATTGCCTGATAAAGAATCTAACAAGTTGGCAGCATCATGTGAAGACATTTGATCGTCCCCATTAAAAATTGCAGCCAACATGACGATGCAGCCTTGAATTCTCCCGACTCTTCTCCTAACTGCAGCAACATCTGATAGACTCACTAACAGCCCCACTGCTTCTTTCTGCTCTTCCAAATCATGACCCAACGACTTCACCAGTATCGATAAATTCCCCATTTCTGCCATCTTTTCCTGCACACCAAAGTGAAAATTAACCACTCAAAACATTCAGCTTCATGATTCTCAATATTTAGACTCAATTAATACTAAATGTACCTTATGTTCATCATCTTGAGCGGCCAGGGCTTGTAGTATTCGGAGTATAATCAATCTGTGGTCTGTTTTACTTGAACTCAATCGACTAAACAGAACGGGGATCATATCTTCATGATGAACCCCTTCTTTAGTAATCATACCATCTAAAACCAATGACTTTAATCCATTAAGTGCACATTTAAGAAGTTCATCATCACCATACTTGATTTGAACAACAACATCATCAACATCTAGAGTTATTTTATCTTCTTCCACTATCTCATCAATATCTAGAGCTATTCTATCGTCTTCTTCCACTATCCCATCGACATCTATAGCTGTTCTATCGTCTTCTTCCACTACCCCTCGATCATACGATGAGAACTCGGATTCATCCGAACTCATAATCAAATTAGTCTTATTAACACTACTCATCTTCATCATATCTCTTCTCAGCACCTCAATCTCTGCCTTCTTAGTACTGTCGATGACATCATGACTAGCAAAGAGCACAAGGCCTAAACCCCTTGCAAGAGTCTGAATCACTTGTTCAATGTTCTCATCATGTGTAGGGGAGATTCTGCTGCTTTTCACCAAGGACTTGGCACGTCGAAAATCGACTTCAAGTGATTCAATTGCTTTCTGAATTTGAGGATTACGGATCATAACTACCCTTTTATCATCTTTCAATTCAGTGAGAATTGAGCTCAGTTTCTCCATGAACTCTGAGAGATGTTCTTGAGGTGAATCCATACTGTCATGTGTGGTTGTAATTGATTGTTGCTCAGTAGACACTTGTATGATTAATGTTTTTGTTTTCACACTCATCTGAAGTTTTTGAAGTATGAAAGAAGAAAATGAAAATGAAGACCAAAGACTTGGTTTCAACTCTTAACAGTATTAGTTTGTCTGTTTTGTTCATCATTTTAGTTTATTTGACGTGTATTACAAGGGCTAATTTGCCTTAAAATATTGAATTTGAAAGTGGTGTTTTGTTTTTTGTATTACATGTGGTCATTTTTTTCAATAATTATAGTGAAAATTTCTTATAGTATGTTTTTCATGTGAGAGGGAGGTATGAAGGATGTGTTTTGTATGGATGTGAAGTCAAACATCACAATAATGATATTACTTACTCCGTTTCAATTTATTTCTCTTATTTTTCTTTCCTATCTGCTTAAAAAAGAATGTCAGCTATCCACGTGACATGTCTTATGTGTATGACCGGAAAATTAAAAGGGCAACAAGATTTAAAAGTTTTACTTTTTAAAACTTTATTACATCAAAACAAGACAAACAAATTGAAACGAATAGAGTAATATAAACTTGAATGTTTGACTTGGTCCTAAATATTCTTGAATGACTTGTACAATGTGCAAATCACACACTCAACCTTTTCTTTTTTCTTTTTTCTTTTTTCTTTTTTCTTTTTCTCTTTTTCTTTTTCTTTTCCTTTTAACTTCATTTCTTTTTTATTATTATTTATTGTGTGGTCCTTTGATGGATATATTTTCAACAGTCCTACAAATTAAATTATTAGTTATAAGTAATACTATTTCTTATAACTAATCATAAATATGCAAGTAACATACGAATTATGTTTACTTTATAAAAATATCTTATGCAGATTATTTTAAGAATTTAAAGGGGAAAAACAATATTCATTATATTATGAAATTGATTAACGCTTCGAATTAAATTAAATAAAATGTAACAGAGCGTGTTTGAATGGAATTTATTAAGTAGGGAAAAGAGGAAGTCTAAGTAAATCCATAATAACTTTCCCCAAAATTTGGTACTGATTTTCCTCTACCTTTTCCTACTTTGTTGGAGTAATATAGTGTAACTCACCATCTTTTAGATTACTTATTTCCTTCATTTTAAAATAAGCGGTATTTTTATCGTTCTTATTTTTAAATAAATAATGTTTTTATTTTTTTTTGTTTCAAAATAAATGGTGTTTTATTGAATTTTTAAAAAATATTACTTAGGAGAATCTTAGTATTTTAGTTGATTGGCTAGCTGAACTCCACCTTGTTAGTGACGTTTCAATTCCAATAATTTTTCTTAAAGATAAATATTAAGGATAATTGGTAAAATATTTTTTACTTTATTACAATTAGTTTTTTGTTTTTTTTTAAAAAAAGCATTTGATTGAGGGCAGCGTTTGGACCATTTGACGGGGCCGGCCGGCCGTCGGCGGTGTGAAATAATGTGTACACAGGATTAGCAGCTGACCAGGATATTTATTTGGAAATAAATTTAACAATAATTGGTGTTTCATATAAGATCATTTTCTGACATGACATGTTTAGAACGTATAAGAATTGAAATGTTAACTACTCACTTCGTTTGATTTTAATTTGATACGGAGTTTTAGAAGATAAAAGAAATTTTTTAATCTTCTGATTTTAAGTTTAAAAAATGTATAATATATTAAAATATTAAATAATCTTGTCGTACTAAACATGTTACGTAAAAAACTAAAATTAAAGAATTGTAAAAATAAAATAAAAGTTGAGGCAGACTAAAAAAAAATAGACAAATAAATTGAAGCTAATGGAGTATTTTCTTATTTTATTTAGTTTTTGATAGACACCTAGGCTTTGTTTTGGAGGAAGAGAGATGGGGAAGAGTTGTATACAGGAGTTGGCTATGTAACATTGGTACTATATAACATATTTTTATTATGGGATAAGGGTCTGAAAAATATCTCAACTTTGGTTGAATTTGCTGTTGTGATACTAAACTTTCATGAGGACCTATTACCGTATTTTAAACATATATATTTGCCCACGTGAACATAAAAAATAATGTAAAATTATAAACAGTAATGTGTCTACGTGGGCACATATATACCTTTAAAATACATTATTAAATAGTTCAAGGGGTAAAAATAACGATATTAAATAGTCTATGGAGGTAATAGCTCCTCATGAAAGTTTAGTATCGCAACAGCAAATCCGACCAAAGTTGGGGTATTTTTTAGACCCTTATCCCTTTTATTATCATATGAAATGTATTTAAACGTCTCTTTCAAAGAAAAGATTACAAATGACAATAGTATAATTCCCCTTTTATTTCATCATATGATATTTTCTTAAATTTTAGCTACATACTACAATTCAAGTTGCCCCAACTAAATGAATGAAAATATTTGATTTGAATTGATGATAGGAATATAGAAAGATGTGTATGAGAAAATTGGGATTGAAATGGAAGTGTCCAGAATTTTTCAATAAAAACTTCAGAAACAAATACAATTAGAGGCAAGAGATCTAACAAGTAAAACAAAACTTTTAAAATCAAAATATGTAACCCTTAAAATCTAGTTTTAAGCGATACGAACAATTGTACATTTCAATTTACTTTACAAAAGTTATGAGTTCACCAAAAAGACAACCGAGGAACGACGAACAAGTCTTGAGTTGGTGCGGCCTATGCCCCATTCCCACCTCCAATCGTTACAAATAATCGATTACAGATTTACCGATGATATGGGCTACTAGACACCCATGAAAGCACAATTTCGCTTTACATATTCTTCAACCAAGTCACGGCCTGTGTATTCAAATTACTCGTGTCGCTTGTGGAGGTCTATGGCAGGGAACATATCATTGCATTTGCAGCTGTTCCACCATATCTGGTATTTGACCACACAACCTTCTTAAAGATCAATACATCTTAGGGCCGCTAACAATCAAGATCATAGTTTACATTTCCCAGGCAATCAAGTTCCATGGTGGTCTAGAGAAGCAAACTTGGAGTACAGTTGATATTACTCTTCCATCTTGCTTTCCACATTCAAAGAGTTCTCGAGGTCTGTTCCGTCACTATCAACTCTTTGGTCCTTCCCATCAGCCTCTCCATTTGACTGGCTCGCAACTAACATCTCTGCATCATCATGTGGAACCTCTGTGGACCCAGTTGATGTGCCCAGTCCACCACTATCAACTCTTTGATCCTCGCCATCAACCTCTCCATTTGAATGGCCCACAACTAACATCTCTCCATCATCAGGTGGAACCTTCGTGGACTCCATTGACTCTGAAGGCCCAGTATCGCCATCTTCCATAGCGGTCTTATCAGTATCCATACTATGGGATAGGGATATCTCATTCTGCTCAACACTTGGCTCGGGGACAGATTCTGGATGAGCTGGATACTCAATATGGCTCATCATCCGTGCCTGTGAAGAAGATGCAGGTACAAGTCCAACAACAAATTATTAACAAAATAAATACCATGATAATAAATTTGTGCATACACTTTTTTAGATTTCAAAGCAGAGTACTGCTTGAACCCTGCTTTGAAATATGATATGCTCATAAAAGCTGTAAATTGAGAAGCATTTAGATAAACATTAAGAAGTGAAGGGCCTCTCAAGTGTAGAGTTGAGCAGAAGGTAAAATGTCTTAACTACACAAAATGAGATGAAGGAACAGTTTGTTAACATTTACAGCATTGCTACCATTTCATCTTAACAAGGGACACTACCACCACGGACCATCTTCTCTAGGTTTCATAGAACATAGAAGACATTCAAGCATGTCACAGTAGATTACACCAACCTACAGTGTATTATTATTTATCGGTGACTTGCGAAGGAACTCATGCAAAATAAACCAAAAGTGGCAACTGTCCCCAGATATCAACGGCAAAGGAGTCAGACTACTCCCATTAACCAAGGTTTTCAATCAAATCCACAAGACTAAGCTAGCAAATTGCTTATGGCTTCCATGTCAACCAAATAAATTATCCATATATTGCAGTCGGAGAAAAATACCTGATAGACCTGATGCATCTTAAAATTCACAATAGCCTGCATTTCCTCAGGTCCACTAACAACACTGACTGGTCCAGTTTCTCCAACTGGACGATTTGTCAAAGATGTGGCCTCCTCAACATTTAGGGCGAGGAAATCAGGTCTCTCTAAGAGAAGTCGAAACGTTGGTTGAAGTTCATAACATTGCTCAAAAAGAGAACGTCGACAAAAAACGTAGAGACCCAGACGAGCACGGGACATTGCAACAATCAATCTTCTGACATCACGGAGGTGGCCAACAAAGCGCGTACGGACTAGAGACAATAAGATAAAATCATTCTGCTGACCTTGAAATTTATCAACAGTTGCAACCTGCCCCAAAAAATTAACAAATATTCAAAGTGAGAAACTATAAGTCATTTATGTTAACTTCCCCATTGTTTCTTTTGAGGGGCCCTTGAAATGCTAGGAAAGCATTCATTCCAAAATACAGACACGTTAAATACTTTCATTATTTATGAAATTTGAGGTTATTCAACCTTAACAGACTCACATGTTATACTATTCATGACATTTGAGGTACTATCCACAGCTCTTAAAAGCATGTTTCAACAGAACCACCCCTTCTCCCACGACATACACACACACCTTATTCCCAAGAAACATGCCAAAGAAAAATAAGCTAGAGAAAATTTTGCTTTCCAATTCAAATAAAGATCCTCACTGGAACAACCAGATACAGCTCAAAGTGATAAAGAAAAAGTATATTTACCTTGTGTGGAGGACCAATAAAGTCATAAGGGACACATCTTCTGTTTATAACATCGCGGATCAAAAGTTTCTGACCATTATAAGTAGTCAAGATTGATATCTTATTCGCAGGATATCCAAGTAAGCGCATATACATATAGACACTGACTATGTATTCAGCCTCTCCCTCATTTTGATAGAACCAGGGTGAAGGGGCACTTTCACCTCTGCCATTGTAATCGGGCACATCTACCAACTGATAGTCGTATGAGAATCCAGCATTTGCTTTATGAAAGACCGCATTCTCCTTCACATTAGGAAGATCCCCCAGTTCTCTGTATCTCCAATTGTAAAGCCGAGCTAAACTTGGCCGTGCCCTACCCTGGGCATTGAGCTCAATATATGGTATCCCTAGTCTGACGAATCTTGTGAAGAGACTCTGATCCATGTGGCTGTACTTCTGAAAAGCCATATTTTTCACGACAGGGGGCAATTGATGATGGTCCCCAATCAGTATACAGCGTTTAAGCCGAGCATAGCCATCTTCCTGCCTCTGAAGCAACATCGGGATGAAAGTTTCAATTTCCAAAATTTGGGCACTTTCTTCCATCAACAGGTTGTCATACTTAAAACCCACTTGAAGAAAATCCTTCCTTTTAAGTGCCGCATGAGTGCAGGTCATTGCCACAATTTTTGCCTGTTTGGTCATCAGGTAATTAGATCGATCAACAGTAGACTTGAGCAATTCAAATGCCCTACATTCTTCGAGTTCTTGAAACATTGTTTTCAAATGACGAAAGCACCCCTTAGCTGAACGCATGTCCTTTCCAAAAGACTGACCCGTGAAAACTGGCTGGGGAGTATCAGAAAAAAATTCCTTAAAGGGAAACTTATCCTGAACAATGGTTGGGTTATCTTTCTCTGCAGCGCAAGCAGCTAAAAATTGTTCCCACCGTGAGTATACATGAAGCAGCCAGAAGTATCCCGCAGTTTCACATGTATAACCAACATCTTCAGGCAGTTGAAGGGACCTTGCAAGGCGTTCGACTTCACTAAGCAGTTCTAGCCGCCGAACAAGCATGGCATTTACTCTCCCCTGACGACTGAAGTCAAGATCAGTTGCTAATTCTTGCTCTCCCTGACCAAGCCGGAGAAGGTAGCGAGCTGGCACATCTCTCTATAGTAATTACAACAGTGGAACATCATTATTATTAGTTACAATAAGATTGAAAATTTCACATTTTAAATGCATAAAACTCATATCAAAGACCCAGAAAATATCTTACTTGCATTATCTTCTCAAAAAGATCATTTAAAGCTTGATTCGAATGAGTGATTATCAGGGTCCGTTGAGAAGGGCAATTATGATAGAGAACATTCAAAACCTGCACAGCGGTATCAGTCTTTCCCGTACCAGGGGGTCCCACAACCATGGATAAACCTGGCTGAACGCCTGAGATGATTGCTCCAACCTACATACGCCAAAGAAAGCAAGAATTTCAGAGTAAACTTAGTGGGACAATCAGATAATTAAACCAAATTAAAGCAATCAGACTTGAATCTTAAAAGAGACAAGCTACAAAAAGAGTGAAAGACACCAAAGAAAGCAAAAATTTCAGAGTAAACTTAAGTGGAACAATCAGATTATTAAACCAAATTAAAGCAATCAGACTTGAATCTTAAAATAGACAAGCTACAAGGAGAGTGAAAGAGAGCAATAACTTGAAGTTGAAGAAATTTGATTTGATCGTATGGAAGAAAGATAACACCAGCGTGAGAGGAGCACAGATTTGTTTTACTTTGCTTTTACCTCTCGCCTTTCAAACAGATACAATCTCATTAAATCAATCAATCCCCTATGCCTCACTCCCTATCTAGTCGGAGCCGACTATATGAAACCTTTATGTTCATTATGCTCAGTTTGGGATTCTCTACAACTAAAGGTCCACTAATTTCACACTTAAACGCCCACCAACATACAAGTCACAGGCCAGATAAAAAAATCCTGATTGGAACAACTAACTTAATCCCCAAGCACTCCCTCCATCCATAATTTATTGAACTTCTCTTTTATTGAGCTCTAACTTAACCAACTTCCAAAGCTAAATCAGACTAGACAAATTTACTTCTTTTAAAATTAGAATTTGCACATTTGGAAACTACACCCAGAGTGACATACCAGTGTCTATTAGGATGATGTTATCTTCTGCACGACATTTATATCAGTGAAGTTGCATCACTGGTTTTGATATCTATAATTATTCTTTGATATTTTGCACAGGTTTCCTCCATTTATGAAAGCTATCATACTTGTAAAGTTGATATTTTGCACAGGTTTCCTTCATTTATTTGGTGTATAAAATTTGCAAGTTGTTGTTCTTGTTCATGCTATTGGATCAAAACTACAGCAAAATTGCAGAAAAAATGGCACCAAAACCGCAGCCAAAACTAAACAAAAAATCCACCAAAAACTGCACTTAGACAACAACAAAAGCTGGACCAAAATAATTCAGGGGTTAAAATAATATGAAAATATTAATTCCAGGGGTTTAAAATTTATAATAATGTGGAAAAATTAAGTTTAGGGAGTAAGAGGACTCTCCCATAGTTTAGGTATGTAAATAGCAATTTCACTATAGTTCAGGGGTTCTTACGTCTTATCTCTTATCCAAATAAGTATATTTTACCTAATGAGGCACCATATAGTTGCTGAATTCCGCATAAGTATCACATGCTGGATATAAAATATATTGCACTAAACCAAATTCAAGTTCCACATTGATATAATTTCATCACATGAGCACTTGTCCACTTTGTAGGCATTTTAAAATTTGATCTGCAAATATGTCAGTCCCACTGTACTTGAAATCTGAGGGTTGTAGCACTACGTGCAATTAAATTGGCAAAACTTTTTGACTAATGCAAGATTTATGAGCTCACAAGCACATATTTTTTTTTTTGATAACCGAGAAATCCGTCTGTGACCCGCCCTTTGGACCAATCACAGCCTTCTAAACTCGGTGGATAATGGGCCCGCCCCTCTACCCTTCTCCACTTAAATACCGGGCTTCGCTTTGCATGGTGTGGGGCTTGAACCTGCGACCTAAGCCACAAATCCTCCACCTTTTGCCACTTGAGCTAGGCCTTGGGGGCAAACACAAGCACATATTAGATCCAGCCTTCTTAAGAAACAAGTGGTTTTCTGTTAGATGGAAGGGAACTACCTTATACCACAACCGCTTGTGTAATCCAACCAAAATAGAAGAAAGAAGAACCCATACCACATGTTCACTTCAATGTGAAAGTAGCAGTCCGACTCAAGAATCCCATACAGCATTCATTATTACTATAACGTCATTTTGAACTTATAGTGAACTATAAAGCCAGTTCATATTTCACTTTGCTACTAGAATCTTCATATTTCTTGCCTGATTAAATACTGCATACTCACATTAGACGAGTACTAATTATTCGGCTAGCCCTTTTTTCAAATATGAGAAAACAGATGACAGCATTTAAGAATTTAGGAAACTATGATGTGATGTGATGCATACCTGTGTCGCGGTAAATCTAACCGAGTTCCGCTTTGGTTGATCCTGAGGATATGGACCTGGATCAGGAGGGATATATGCTTCGACAATAAGCTTGTCTCTTTCGGAATGAACTTCTGGCATGCCTGCAGCATCAACTGAAGCAGTAGTAGAATTCTCACTTCCAGGAAGGGCATGAGCTTTCCCTTTGAGATTCCTAGGAAGCTTAATCTTGAAAGGGGGGCTTGGTTGCACGTTTTCTAAGCCATCTTGGTCGACGAAGCAAACCTAGAACAAATAAGATGAGGAAACAGAGAAAGATATAGAGAGTATAATGAACACACCAGCATAATGGTAAAGAGAAAGAAAAACAATATATACCTGATAATCAGGAAAACTCTCCCTAACATGATCAGCATCTAGGAAGGTATCTTTAAAATCTACTGTTTCAAGGAGGTCTGGCATATTAGTCCACTGTGCTGCAGAAGGATTTCCGTAGCCCAAAAATATATCATGCAACCAATCAGGAACTATGCATGTTTCATTCATCAGATCCCTTATAGATTCTAAGATGGCTTTGAAATTATTCTCCTTCGGCTTCCTCCTCATCAATATGTTAAATGTACCATAAATATCTTCTGCGCCTTTCTCTGCTATATCACCAACATCCATATGGTATTGTGCTGTGTCAAGCGCAACAGTAACAGTTCTAAGGTCTCCTTTGGGGGGTTTCCACTCGTCCCGCTTGATTCTCCCAGTAAAATCGTTCATCAGAATTCCCTCCTCATCACGCATCTCAATTATTTCACAGCCACGTACACACTGGAGACCAAGCCTCTGTGGTACGGTTGCATTAGCAGCTTCTTCAGCACTGAGAGGCTCGAATGAAGGACGAATAGACAGTAAAAATAGAACATCGTGCTCTTTAAGTGCATTCCATTCTGACCTTATTTGTGATTTGTAGCTGGAGATACTGAAAGTAACTTCTGCTGTTACAGCAGCTGGCTTTACTTCGCCTATATTTGGTTGTTTAACTTCTGTAATCTTAAATTCTTTAACTGGCACAGCCATTCTCGACCAACCTCGAAAGGCTGGCTCTCCTTCATTATTGATATAAGCAAGGAGATGTGGCACAGCCTCTTGGATGTCCTCACGGATTTCATAAGTCGATTCAAGGCGAAAGAGGTTAAAGTTTCTAAGAAGATAGTCGTGAAGAGTCAAAAACTGTAGGTTGAGCTTTGGAAGTGCCAGGCATCCTTCCCCAGTGTAGTTGATGCTTGGTACAAGGCTTTCATCCCACATTATTTGCTCGTTAGGGTAAAGAGGAAGAGCATTTATGGCCTCTTTCTGTGACTGTTGTCTCTCAAAGAAAGATACCATTACTTCAATTAAGAAATCAACTCTATTTGAGCATGGATCATCAACTGATATCAGTTTTAGCTGCAATCAAGGCGGAGGTATCAGACAAGCAATGACAATCTTGCAGGAGATAATTACTCTTGCTATCGTGGAGTTAGGCAAGTACAACTACCATAGGGAATAGAGAGCAAATGCAGGAATATTAAACAGGTAGCAATAATAACCAGAAAGCAATTTTGAAGTAAAAGATGCATTTTCTAGGCCACCAACAACGCACCACTGACTTAGCAGTTTAAGACGCACTATGCAACATGATATCTCTCAAAGCGTACAGCAACAGAAATGTGTCTACTTCTTTGTAAAAGGAACAATTATCTATATTCTTTGCAAATATAACAAGGTTTGCTTGAGAGGGAAACAGGGAGTGCACAGACCAACCACCACATAAAACAGCAATGATCAGAAATCCACTTCAATGAAAAAACATATTTTCTAACGAACATGTTTTAGCTTTTGCCATACAGCTATATAAGTTGTCCAGAAGTTCCTAGTCATGTGCCTTAAATATCTTCTTTTCTTTTTTTGGGTCCTTATAGACCTCAATGCCCTGAAACGAACAATCATTTCTCCATCATTTCAAAGGTAACCAAGTTCATCATTATTAGAAACCCTACGCAACAATCTGAATGAAATGTATAATCATCTGAAAAAAAAAAACTATTTAGCAAGAACAATCTGGAGATGCATTGATGCCAATATGGAAATAGACAAGAAGGAGTTGGCATCTTTAATTAATAGAACCCAATATATCAAATCAATGAAGGAAGTCAAACAGTGTAAACAAAGATTGTTTTCCATTTCTTAGGTTCACCAGAGAGAACATGTAAAGACAAGTGAGAATAGTTGTAAACTTGTAATCCCACTAGCCATTAAATCAGTAGTTTACAGAGATAATTAGTCCTTCAGGGCTAATCTATCTTTGAATCTTACATCTCCATAAGAAAGTGATATACATTTTGGTTGTTTCAACATTGTATGCTGTGCTGAGTCATTAACTGTCATAAAGTTGATTTAGCCATCGTCTAGGTGTCACTACTTCTGCTGAAATCTAATTCTCACACAATTTGAGGAACGATGTACAACATAGAAGCCATACAAACATTACTATCAACACCGTTGAAGAATATCACTGTAGGGTTATAGTTCCCTTCACCAACAGCTTTAGCACCCAACAACTAACTTCTACAATACAAGTAGTGCACCTTAGTCCCTTAGTAGATTCCGAGTATACACAAATTTTTCCTCATGGAAAATACCAAAAGGGTGAATGAACTTGCACTCGTTACAGTTTCTATATAGAAGAGCTTTACATGATAAATAATGCACAGTGATTGTATTCTATGTCATATATCAGAGATAGTAAACAGCCATTCACAAACCTTCCGGCATACTAAATCTCTCAGCTCCTCAGGAGTAAGCACAGAAAGTTTCTTAGATAGATCAGCGCGCCTGTGTATTGCACCAACATTTGCCAATGCAAGTTCCCGTAGCTACAGAAACAGAGGAGAGCGAGAGATGTAAACAAATTGGACATGATACAGTTAGATTGTCCACAGAGACTGGCATTATCTTAAAAGAAACAATATACATCATCATCAAAAGAAACAGAAATCAGAACAGACCTTGGGTATCTTCTTAAATGCAAGAAACTGGAATGACTGGAAACGATCATAATGAGCCTGAATCACCTCATCATCAGTCATTTGTCTCCCTAAATGGTCATCAATTTCAAAACCTTCATAGAACTGAAGTAAGTCAACCAGCTGGGCAAAAAGCTTTCCTTTTTCATGCCTATAAAGAGCACTTAAATGACATTTTGCAACCACAGCAACATCAGCAACAACAGGCCTTATATATCTGCAGAATAACCAAATAGAAAAAGCGATGATGAGAAAATAGTACCTAGTTGAAATAAATCTGGTGTTGCTAACTTGCTATATACTAGCAAATACAACTATGGTAGTGACGTCAGTCAAACTTAGAACTCACCAAGCTCTGGAAAAAGGAGCACAACAAAAAACTAAATGAAAGAAAATAATGCTCTAAATTGTTTTTGTGTTCTAAAAGACTTCTAACATATCTAAACTAAAATGCCTTATGGGTATATCGCTACACAAAACTAAAAATTGTAATGGAATGGTATCATGTTCTTAATTTTCAAGCACTTGTCACTTTGAATCTGACTCCACACTGTACATGACACTCATTTTATTGTTTGGGCTACATAGCCAGCATCCTTTTTCTCCATTGGAAGCTGCTTTACTACAGAGAACATTATTACCTTCTAGTTGGCAGTTGGCTCAATAGATCAATGAGAAACTCCATAAACCGTTCACAATATAGGACAGAGGCATCGTTAACACCTTCAAAATCACTTGTGAAATCCAAGTCATTATTGACCTCACTGTCTGGCTGAGGAAAAACTTTGCAATCAAGAACCTGATCATGGAGAATGAAGCATCAGAATTTTTCTGCTAAAACAAGCTGGAAAGAATGATGGACAGACAAGTCCCTTATCTGATACCTCAAGAAACTCCTCAATTAGATGTCTCAAGAAATTCACTTCTAGCATGGTTGAGGTATCAAAAGATTCGCCTCTTTTAGCTGCCTCCTTGGCTCTTTTTGCAATTTTCTTCCATTTCTTGATTAGATCAGGGTTAACACAGAGCTCCATCTATTCTCAATAATAATAATGATAATAATAAAATTAGAAACATGGAATGAGGAAGATTATACTCCATTTAACAACATAGTAAGAGTTACCTGAAATCGACCATATGACAAGCAATGCCAACACTGTAGACCGGCTAACCTCAAAACCTTTTTACTCACTATCTCGTCTTCTAAACTCTAAATGAACAAAAAGTATAAATAGTTCATCAAACCAAAAAACGAGGAACACCAATAACATTCTCAGAAAACAAAATAGGAAAGTAATTGTATAGCAGCTATGAAAAAAACACAAGAAAGCAATTCAGACCCTATCAACAGTTACTGGTACAAAGATATTCGTTTTTCTTTATCGGTGAAGATCAAAAAAAATTATGCTTTACCAACATTCAAGATGGATTTGGGCTATACGCCTACACCGTGTTGAGAAATGAACCTCGGGAAGCATTGTCCGAAACCAAATAAGGAGATAACCAAGTACAACCATACTATTAACCGTGCAATTCTTACGGTGAGGAATATGATTATATGACTCAGAGATGCGTTCAACGTTGACATAGGTTAAGAATAATTTCGTAAAACTAAGGAAGGAGAAATATGGATGCAGCATTCTCATATGCTTAGTAGAACAGGGAACATATGTTTATTCATACTTCATAACATTTACAATCTAAATTTAGAGAAATAAAAAGCATAATATAGAAAAAAAAGTCAAGAGTCACAAAGTGAAGGGAAATGGATCAGAAAATTAGAGTAAGATCCGGCAATAAGGATGTAGATGTACCTGGAAAGCATTGATCATGAAAAGTAGATAATTAATTTTCTCAGGAATTGTCAAGCTTCTACCCTGCAGTAAGGTCTTAAACTGTTAGATAAAACAGTAAATAGAATAGTAACTTAGCACTAATGGAACAACCAATCAATTTTTCACAATCTATCAAAGCACAGAAATGTTCAAACATATGAAACAGCCACAATCAGAAAGTTATCTTAGATAAAGAACAGTTCAGTTCACCTTAAGAAAAGAAAAACAACGTGACAACCACATTCTAGCATGATGTGAGACACATGAATGTGTCACATGTTGACGATCAATTAAGAGAAAGAAACAGCAACCTGGAGACCAAGATGATCGGAAACAACAGCTTTCTGGCATTCCAGTTGTTCATTAAACAAGCTCCCATGAAATTTTAGAACTCTATATATGCATGATAGAATAAATATACCAAACAAAATCATGTCATCTATCAAGATAAAAAGTAGTAGGTGATGCTGACCATTATAAATTCTTCTTTATCACTAAGCAAAAGATTTCAACAATTGCTTAAAGTTTTCGACAGATACTAATCATATCATATATCATATATATATATATATATATAAAAGAGAACCCTAGGCTCGCCTACGTGGCGCCACCACAAACTAGAATTCCCTTTTAAATTATTTATTTCCAAAACTAACCTTTCATTCATGAAAAGTTGCGACTTTTATGAAAAGTTGTGACTTTTATGAAAAGTTGCGACTTCAATGAAGAGTTTTTTATGAAAAGTTGTGACTTTTATGAAAGATTGTGACCACTTTTCCAAATAGTTGTGACCTTTCCGATAAGGCACAACAGACATTTGTTCACACTACCCTTTGTTGTCTATAAATAGGGGGATTTTCTCTCATTTTAAAACAATGAAAATTCTGAACTTCTTATTCTCTTTTTCTTCTTCTTCTACACAATTAAATATTCGTGTACTTTGCCCCTGTTGAGTTGCTCACTAACATCATTGCTTATGTTACAGATCCTGGTATTTTTTTTACGGTCATAACTTTATGCTTATGTTATTAAGGATAAATGATAAGATGTTATAATTTTCATTTTCCTTTACATTATTAATGTTCTTAGTACGTAATCTTGTAGGTAAAACAATATAATTTTTTAGTTTTAATGACCGATAGGTTTTAAGTATTATTTCATAAATTTCGTGATATTAAATTCTCGCGCGAAGCGCGAGTAATTTTACTAGTTACCAGTAAGGTTACATACAGCAGGAAAGTATGTGTTTCTTACTTAACTCTGCACCAGTAGTTGTTGTCATTTTCTTTTCCTGCGTAAATTACACTTGCACAACTTAAGCGAAAATGTGAAATCTATGTACGTATATTTTATATGTGATTATATGAGAAATAAGAAACAAATGTATTAGCAACATGTGTGGAGAGCACCTAAAATAGACAATAATTCCCTGAAGGTGAGACACCCTTGACATAAGCTACCTTATTTTTAAAATGTTTTGTGCTAACTCATACCAAAAATAAAAATATTTAATTTTAAAAAAGATAAAAAGATTTTTAAAAAAAAAGATATTATTATATAGTAAGACTTGCTCATATTATTGAATTAAGAATTTTTTTAAATTAAACCACTAAAATATGTTTAGCCCAAGACAAAAACAAACCTCTTTCAGCCGAAGAACCCTATCAAGAAATGCCTTGAACATATCCTTCCTATCATAGAAGCAGATCCATGCAGCCACATTCTCCCGAAACTACAAGTTGCAAAAGAAATCCGGTAAACAGTGACTCGTAAGTATTTGCAGGACTCAAGACATGTTTATTTATAACCATTGCACATGGCAAACTGTATTTTTATTCAAAGCTAACAATGTCTTGTAAGATTCTTTCGACAATTTTAACGTCGGGACTTAGGACAGGGTTACACCTCCAACCAGTGTGGGCATGTTGGGTATTCTTATGTTGGAAATTTATATACCTGAGCGGTGATGGAAAAGTGGCTGTGCAGATAGGCATGTGAAGAAACAATTACACAGGCTCTATCTGCCAGAAATTAAAATGATAAAATCCCTAACTGGGTTGTACCTTGCGTGCTGAAAGATGATTTCCCAAATTTATCTGTTGTTACGAATTACTATAAGAATGTCACTCTAGCTTAACTAATTAATAAGGTGGAACAAAGGTGACCCTGGATGTTTCTTTTAGGAGACCCTAATAGGACAGGAAGGTTGAAAAGTGGAAGCTTCTTTCAGAGGTCATATACACACACAAACTTTATTAAGGATTGATTAGGTTGCTTGGGAAACCCCAAACACGTAGGAAACTACAGTGAAATCATACCATAGTCTCTTGTGCATGGGGTGACAATAGGGCTCTATGAAAATCAATATAGAATTCAGAGTTAGGAGAAAAGTGGTGTTCTATACGTGTTGCGGAGCAAGGGATGCTATCAGAAGGAAGACAATTTTAGTAGAAGATGCATAATATTATAAGTTGTTTTTTGCAAAATTATGGAGAGGACACCCACTACTTGTGTACATAGCGGCTTTGCTTAAATATCTACATACATATAAATTATATATATATATATATATATATGCTGTACGTGTGTGTGTGTATATAGAGAGAGAGACACACACACACAGTGTATTTAAACATATAGAGAAAGAGAGAGAGAACGAAGTAAAAGAATTTTAGATGGGATCAAACATTCAATCTGCCGTGTTAACAGTTTACTGGTGTCGACCTTCCACATTTGGTCAAAACAGTAAAGACACTGAGTTACAATTTTTGGAGGGCTAAAGCAGATTTTTCCTGCATCGCGATTGCAAAAGACAACACCAACTTTAGTAAGGTACTAATAAACACTTTGATCTATCCCTAAAAAAGGAAAAAACAAAGAAAGAGATTCCATCAACAATTGTTGATGGGTTGATCCCCATGAGGTTCAAATCCCAGTGGATACAAGAACACTAGGTGATTTTTCTTATTCATCCGTTTTTTGATGAACAAAATTACCCGGTACTTGTATTGGTAGGAGGTATCCTCGTGGAAATAGGTAAGGTGGGCACAAGCTGGCCCGGGACACGATCATAAAAGAAAATGTTGATGATTCTGATAAGCAGAGCTGCAAGCAAAATCTTGACTATGTAATCACCAAGTAAGGAGAAAAAATAACTTCCCATCTCTGAGGACACCCTAACAGACAACCAGAAACACCAACTAACTCAAATGAGTGCAGTAGTAGAACAACAGCATACCTTCTCATTGACCATCAGTATTATTGACATCACATGCTCGAAGGAAGAAGCCTCTGGATCAAAATTGGGCCAAAGATAATTTTCCAAATACTGGCTAACCTCCAATATCATCACCCTCTGCAGTGGCACTGGCTTTCTCCCCCCTTTACACAAACCATTATAGAGGATGATCAATCAAAATTTATTTCAGTACAACACGCATTTGCACATGCATAATTACCATACACATCATAGAAACTCATATATATCCAATTATATTATCTATCGGTACAAAAATTTAAGTCCTTTCTTGACTGACTTTTAGACTTCAATGGAACACATGATACTTAACTTTTTTTTAAGAATAAAACATAAGTATTACACATTCAATTTATTTTTTTCAATTTCAAACAGGACATAATACATTAACAGTCAAAATTCACTATGCTAAAATTCTGAGAAGCGAAAAGGCTTAAATAACGGGAAACGCAAACAAACTACGAACCTTTTACAGTAAGCTCCGTGTCATAAATTTCTTTAACAAGCTCAGGACTAAAGGTTTTCTTCTCTTCAGTTTTCGCCCAATTGGAAGCTGCAATTTTAGTCAAGCGGTCACGTTGGATCTCAGCAAGGGTTATGGAGCTAGGTATGTTCGACCCGGGCTTCGACTCCGGCGGCTTCTCAGTCATAGAAGGCAGCATTTTCTGTGGAGCCTCCGCCGTCTGCGGCGATGCTTCCACCGGGTACTCAGCTACCCTGTGGCGCCGGAAATCGTAGGTGCCAGTTCCGTATACCTTGGTCATAATTGCTGTAATTACACTTCCGAAGAGAAAAAGTTAAGGGTTCTTGTTCCTCTATGAGATTTGAGAACCTAGCAGAGGAGAACGAAGAACAGGGTTTATGGTAAAAGAGAGTTTTGGGGTTTTGAAGATATTGGCAGTCAGTCACTTCAGAAGAAGTGAAGGCGGTGAAGAAGAAAATGCAGAGCTAACTTGAAATTTGTAGTTCCGACCCGAACCGGCCTGACCCAAATTTAAATGGATGCAAAGAGATTAATAAGCTATAGTTAGTCTAATTACGCTTCATAGTTATAGTTTCATTTGCTATGAATATTTTTGTTTGTATATTTCGCTTGTCAATCTACAAACCTGGTAAGTATATACAAATTCTTGTATTTATACATTTAAAAAAAATTCGAAGCTTATACAAATTAAATGTATCAACCAGTGTTTTCAAAAACGTTTTTGGGGAGTTTCGGGGCGGGGCGCACCAAAAACGCACTGGGGGTCAAATGTAAGGTGTAGATCCATAGGGCGTAAGTCCTAGAATTTGGGAGTAAGCTCCAAGCGTAAAAACGTATGCTCTGGGAGTTTTTTGTTTTTTGCTTTTTAAAAAAAATTATTTTTGAACCTTTTTTGCTTTAAATCATATTTTTATTATTGGTGTAATGATATTTCTCAAATGGTAATTGTAATACTTTTTTCCTTCATTATTGATGATTAATACCTTTCTCAAATAAAAATCATAATATATATATATATATATATGTTATAAAAGAATATATTGTGGATGTCCACTACATCAAGAATTTACTCCATTACTTTCCTCCATTATGTAGATAATCATAACCTCCATAACTTCCACCTTCATAACCATTATTCTTGTAACCTTTCACTTCCATAACCTCCCCCATTATATTCATGTTAATTTCATGTTTATGACTAACCTTTTGTATGCCTCTATGTTACACTATAAATAGAGGCATAAGGGTTCATATTGTAGACACTTGAAGATTTGGTGAACACTTGAAAGAAAGAAAGTTATCTCATATTGTTACTCTTGTCTTATATTCTTCTTGTCTTTCTCTTTATATTGTTCTTTTGTTCTTAAGTTTTACAA
>JAJOOH010009247.1:0-13200 GCA_029582605.1 Solanum gracilifrons
TTCTTAATCTTAACGAAGTAAAATAATTAACTTAATTATAAACTAATTACTTTAACAATATACACGACTAAATAACCAAATATTTAAATAAAGCTAAAATCCTTTCGAGACAATTTTTGAACATTCATAAAATATACTAATTAGACACATAATTATATAATAATTAACTTAATTATAAACTAACTACTTAACTCAAAATTGTAAACTATTAGATGACTAAACAAACTAACCAAATATCTAATTAAACAAAATCTTTTTGAGACGATTTTCCAATATTTATAAAATACACTAATTATATACATAATTATATAAAAGACATATTATTATTTAAAAATTATAACAAGTGACAAACTATTTGAAACAACTTGCAAATTATTCTATTATATTTTTTTTATTTTTTTCGAAATTTCTAAAATTAATTACATTAAAACATTTGAAAATTAAGAAGCTCAAAATTAATTATTATCGGGGAGGGTCAAAATTAGGCGTCAACAGAGATGTTGTATCATCACGTAGCTCATCTTAAATATAGTTAATGTGTATTTTTACTATATCACTTATTACCTTGAATACAAAGTTGAGTAAGTATTTTGTAAAGTTAAATGATTTCATTATTTTATTCTTTACATTCAGTTGAGTATTGTTTTATCAGTTGCAGTCCCTTTTATTTCAGTTATTTCGCTTCGACTATATTACATACTCATACATTTAATGTACTGGTGTCATTCGACTTGCATTTTTTAATTATGCAAATACATGTGTTCATGATCATCAACAGATATTTAATTGAGATCACTTCACACTTCCCCTTTGAGAGTTTTGGTGAGTCCTCCTTGCATTTCGAAGGGACACATTTTTCATTTCAGTATTTACTTTGGGGCATCGAGGGTCTTTTTCCGACGTCCATGTTGAACTTAGATGCTTCATAGATAACTAGAGTGGAGTTATTTTCAGAATTTCTCTCATTAAAGTGTTTTGCAAATATTATACTTTGCTTAGATGAGTATTTGAGACAGTTAAGTTATATGTTTCTCTCTAAAGCTTTTAATTTGCTTGAGTCAAATCTTCCATTAAGTAATCAGCCAAATCGAGGGGTCGCTATTGGGAGCCATAAATGGTTCTCGAGTGTCGATCACGTCCAGGGTGTAGGCTCGGGGCGTGACAAAAGGTATTAATAACTAATAATGAAGAAAAAAAGTTGTACAGTTACTATTTGAGAAATTTGATGACACCAATAATTAAAAAAATATGATTTAAAGCAAAAAAGGTTAAAAAAATTAAACAAACAAAAAAACGTCCAAGGGGTACGTTTTTACGCCTAGGGATTACATTTTTATGCATGGAGCTTATGCCCTATGGATCTATGTCTTCAATTTGCACCCCAGAGCATTTTTGATACGCTCCGCCACGAGACTTGTCTGGGTCTCGCCAAAAAAATGTTTTTGAAAACACTGATCATAAGATTTATAAGAAATTTTAGAAAAGAAGATGAAATAATTATGATAGTGATATTGCGATATATCCTATTAATCATGTATTTAGATATAGTATTTAGTATAGAACAATTGTTTATTTAATTGTAATAAAAGATTAAATAGATCATATGTTCATTTATGTATCTGTTTACTCATATAGTAGATGTTTGAGTGTATAGAGTTTTAGCTTATACATAGAGGATTAAATCATCGGTTCTTATAAGTATAAAGCTTTTTGTTTACAATCTAAGATGAAAATTGGACAAACATCGGCGTGATTGAAACATAAGATTATATATAATTTATCTTAATTGTGGAGACAATGTTGTTCCAACTTCTTGAACTAGTGTATTTTGTATGTATTGAACGAGACCGAGTAAAAGTAGATGTTTTAGACTGACTGGTAAAAACATACTTTCTAAACTATCAAATGTACTTATATTCTCAATCTTAATATAACTATTATGAGTTGTATATGGTAATTATTGTTTTGATTCATTAAAATGTGAGATTCGCAGATGAGTCAATATGTCTGGTAGATTGGATGATAATCGTATATATTGGTGAAATAACAAGTTAGCTGATTGAATCCATGTCTCGATATAGAGATTGATGATATGCCTTTTTGAGAAGCTTGTAAGTTTCTATTGTGTCGCACCTTGCAAGTAGATTTATGAATATGAAACATGAAATAAGTTGAGCAGTGCTCTAAAAGAAATTAATCATTGAATTAAATTTGTCAGTATTAATTTTTTTATTGATTAGTATCTGTAATATTAACATGAGGAATTACATAAGCGTTTAATAGGGAATTTCGAAATATAAATAGAGGAGTGCAATTATAAAATTTCTACCGGAATGATTTACAATTTATTACGTAAGAATAATTCAAATTAATTTTTGAAATTATTTCCAAAGTAGGAAGACTCAATAATTAATTTTGTGGTCCTTACCGTATCCATATTTAATTAAAACTCAGAATCCTATATCTTAAGTAAAAAGGAGGAAAACAATGTGTCTTTTCTTATTCAAGAAATGAACGCGCGTTGGTTTTGATTCTCTCTTTTAGACCGGAAGAAATCTCTATAAGTAGGGATTTTTCTAACTCAGAGAAGGAATAAGTTTTCTATATGATACTTACCCTCAAGTATTAAGAGAGTTCGGCTGTGAACTTGGAATTACTGTAGAAGACCGCAGTCTAACTTGTGGATTCACTTGAAGGTGATGCTCACGCTTTAAGAGGTATTCATCGAATTGAATTTTAATAAAGTTTATGTGTTCAAGCATGATCATATGTGTTTTTATATGTGTTCTAGCATAAACGTATGTGTTTTTAATTATTCATTTAAGCAACATGATTCTGATATACTTCGTTGTACATATGTTTTCCAATAAGTGATACTCATAAAAGTGGTTGAGCTGATACAACATGATGTATCCTATAAAAAAGGTTAGAGATCGATTCTCTTTGCCAACATCTTTTCAATAAAGTACATCAATCTCACTAAGTACAAATTATATATATTGTATGATTTACAAGCTATGGCACAAAACAGATTTATTACTAATATTTATCTGAAGAATAATAATTGAAAATTCCCTCAGTTCCCTCATTTGTGTTATCGCATTGTTACCTCATTTCTGAATTCCAATTATGTCCTTACTTTTCCATATCTACAACACTCCCAATATCTTTACAATTTTTTAGCTGATTTAAATCAACATGAGTTGCTTGTGTATATCTTGATTTATTATTCATTTTCATCAAATGTCATGGCGTGTAAAGCAAAAATAAATAAAGTGATTTAGTGTGACAGTCATAGAAATATAAAAATGGCGTTGAAATTGCGAAAACATGGCAATGATCTTCTCTATTATTATTTTATTAATTATTAGGGATAATTTCAGATACCTCCCTCCAGATTTTGCTCTACAACACTCACCTTTTCTGTGGTTTATAATATTACGTCTACCTCCCTTATTTTCATTTTCTTGCAACCATTCTTTAAATCTATTTAAATAAATATAAATTAATTTAGATTTGACATTTTTACCCTTCTATATA
Organism: Solanum gracilifrons; assembly: GCA_029582605.1. Taxonomy (NCBI): domain Eukaryota; kingdom Viridiplantae; phylum Streptophyta; class Magnoliopsida; order Solanales; family Solanaceae; genus Solanum; species Solanum gracilifrons. The sequence continues at coordinate 3,541 of JAJOOH010009247.1, forward strand.
TTAATTTCTTCATATTAATAAATATTATATAAAAAAAACTCATTTAACAAATACTTTAAAAAGTAAATAATCACAAATAAATTTTCTTAAGAATTAAAAGTCCTCTTCTCTTCAAACTTCCACTTCATCAGTCTTGTTCAATTTTTAATTCTTAAGAAAATTTATTTGTGCTGATTTATTTTTAAAGTATTTGTTAAATGAGCTATTTTTTTTATATAGTATTTATTAATATGAAGAAATTAATATATAGAAGGGTAAAATTGTTAAATCTAAATTAATCTGTATTTATTTTAAATAGATTTAAAGAATGGTTACAAGAAAATGAAAATAAGGGAGGTAGACGTAATATTGTAAATCACAGGGGAGGTGAGTGTTATAGAGCGAAACCTGGAGGGAGGTCTCTGAAATTATCCCTAATTATTAATTACTATTTTTTAATAATAAATAGTACTGTAGTAGAAGTAGCTAAGCCACGTGTATAAATAAATATGAGAGGTTATGACATTTTCTTTGGTATTTTTCTAAAGACTTATTATTTTTTTGTTAATTAATCTATTAATTTATTCTTAACTAAATAATATTTTTAAAATCTAAGATAAATTATTTTTAATCATAAAAGCATGGATCATTTTGTTAATATTTTTTCAAGATTTCTTTTATTTGTTTTGACATTGTATATGTTTCTTTTTTTCCCCCATAAAAAATGGATTTAATTCTTATTTTTTTCCGTGAAGTTGAACAACGAATCAATTTCGAAAATTCATAAATTCCACAATTTGGTTTATATTTACTTTTAAATATAATTTTAAAATGTTAACTAAAATATACATCAAAGGATCTATCCTTTTAAAAAAAGAAAAAAAAATTGGAGTAGGGAAAATGAGAAGGGGATTACAATGTATAGTATAAAAAATTATCGTGAATACTAATAATTAGGATCTAAAGTAATGTAATTTATGTAGTTTGCTCAAATTTATATAATAGGACAATCTATACTTGTCCAACATACTAAACAATCCCTCGTAGAATTGTGAGATGGCCCTATTCTGACCCTTTTTCATCTTCTCTTTGATTTATCACCTTTAAACATCAAAAAATGTCTTTAAAGTTTTTGCCAAATTCGTATTGTAGATGCACCCATACTCTTGCATGACGGTTAGAAAACAAATACCATAAATCACTTTAACTTTGCAATATCAAAAAGAAATACAGATAATTGAATCAATTTCAAAAAATCTAATTTAAATTATATAAAATAAAGTAATACAGAAATTTAATGTGATATAAAAAATTATAGCCTATCAAAAAACCGAATTAATAACACCCTAATTTCACCAGAAAATTGTGGACATGGATATACAATTTTTTCAGTTTTTGCCAAACCTACGATAGTAGGTGCAACGCCAACTTAAGGTAGGTACGCCAAAATGGTAGTGTTGCATTCTATTTGAGTACGCCAAAATGATACTATGCGGTTGTTTTATTTAAATTAAATTATTCTAGAATTATAAGCAGGATTATATCTACCCTTTATATGAACTAGATCAGATAATATCATAATTATTGGGGTTGTTCATGGTTATGGTTAAAAAATCAAACTGCAATTCAATTAAAAAAATCGATATTTGGTTTAATTTGGTTAGGTTTGGTTTTAAATTTTAAAACCAATACTATTTGGTTTGGTTTTGATTTTACTAAAAAACAACTGCAAAATAATCAAACCGAACAGACAAATTAGATATATAAATTTTATAATTATTTATATATTATTCATAAATAAAATATAAATATTTTGTTAAATTTTAAGTAACTTAAGTCTTTAACTTTACCATTTTCTCAAGCCCAACTATTACAATCCTAAGTCCAAGTTCATCAAAATTTATTACTTTAGTCTTTACCTACCATATCTTTCATAAGATAGTTACAATTTCTGTTAATTGAATCACTTTGTTCGTGTAATGATAACTCTAGTATTGCTTAATTGAACCAACAATAGCTTTTCTGTGGATTGTTCATGTATTAGGTGTTTGTGTCTATCAAGATACGTATGTCCTCAAAAAATTATTACTTTCAAACCGAAAAAATCAGAAAAACTGAACCAAACCATCATTAACCAAACCAACAATTATTTTTTTCGTTTGGATTGATTTGGTTTTAGAAATTTAAAAAATCGACTAGACTAATTTGGTTTTGATTTTAACTAATAACCGATCCAAATTGAAACACGAATACCCCTGATAATTATAATACAAAATATGTGCCATTTTTTAATAATACTCTTAATGAAAAATAAATATGGGTTAATACTCAATGTCGCAATTATAGAACTAATTAACTGAGCACAATTTTTTTTTAAAAATAAAAAATAACTGAACACAATATCTTTAGGAAATGATTTTAATTTTTTTTTGCTACACAGATCATTTTTAGAGATTGACAAGGGCATCATCGTGATAAAACCACATAGATACATGAAAAGAGGCCTAATCCATAAATTTGCCCCTACTCTTAAATATAAAATTGAACTAACACATTCATATTACGTAGTATCGTACATGACAATTTTATGTTCTACATTGCATCCTACGTATATCATGTTATGTAGGATATATATGTCTACTTATTCAAATTATACAAATTTAAGTGTGTATAGTTGTACACACCTAAAATTTAAGAGCAAAAAATAAGTTGAAGTCAAGTTAAATGACACATTTATGTATTATCCCCATGAGAAAAAGAGAACAACTTTTTAAGGGACGTTTGGTAGAACGTATTAAAGAAAATAATATTGATTTTTTTAAATTTAATAGTGTTTTTAATTTATGTTTAATGTATTTGATACTATGATTTTTTGTACTTATCAAATCATGATATTAGTAATATAAAAGCTATTAATATAAAAATAAACCTGATTAAAGATAAATTATCGTTAAAATTTCTCAAAATATACAAAGTTAAAAGAAGAGATAAGGATCTGAAAAATACCACAATTTTGGTCGGATTTGCTGTTGCGATACTAAACTTTCATATTTTAAATATATATATTTGCCCACGAGGACATAAAAAATAATGCAAAATTATAAATAGTAATGTGTCCACGTGGAAACATATATACCTTTAAAATACACTATTAAATAGTTCAGGGGGTAAAAATACGGTATTAAATAGTCTAGAGAGGTAATAGGTCCTCATGAAAGTTTAGTATCGCAACAGCAAATTCGACCAAAATTGGAATATTTTTCAAACCCTTATCCCTTAAAAGAATATAAAAAGTATTTTTAAAAGTAAATAATACCATAGGGTTAGTTGTCCAAACATTATTGTTCGATACAATTTATGCATCAACCATCCAACTAAATAAAACCTATAAGAAGGGGGTCACTAAAAATAATCCTCTTCTTTCTCACTATTTAGGCACACTCATCGTGCTCTCCGCCACTTCTCTATTTGCATTCTTTCAGATCTATTCCTCTCTCTTTCTTTCTTTTGCATCCATCAATGGCTTCTATTACAGGGTCATCAGCTACCGCCATGTCCTGCTCCTTCAAGGTAAATCAAGTTATATCTTTCGATCAGCTTCTCCGATCCGTCACTCTTTTGATGTTATGATTTTCTCGATTTCGTTTTCGGAACGCTTCGTTTTGTGCATCTGACATTCAATTTCTGGAGTACTGTTTATTGTAATTTGATTGCCTTTGAATGATTTTTGTGAATAAGGCATGTTGATTTTACATGAGTTTTTAAGTTTTGTATAATGAGATTTGAAATCATGAAAATAAGATAGGTTGCTTACTGCTAGTAGGGGTGTTCATGGTTTGGTGAAAAAATAAAAACTAACCGCAAACCAAACCAAACCTATTTAAAAAATGGACATTTTGTTTGTTTTTAAATTTAAAAATCAATAATATTTGGTTTGGTTATGTTTTTTTAATTAAAAAACAATCAATAAAAAACCAAACTGATGAATTATATACATAGATTTTATAATTATTTGAACATTTTATATTAGTTTTTCATAAATAATTATAAATATTTTATACCTTTTACTGATTAATTTGATTTGTCTACCCTTCAATGGCTTGGGATCTAAAGTTGGGTTGAAGTGTGTGACCTCATCTAAAAACTTAAGCGGTTAGAAAGAACACACTTTATTAGTTAATAATATTGTCAACATGCCCCTCACTTGCGGGCCTTAATATTTTTCATGGGCCAAATACGTGAATTTTTTTTTAATTTGGGTGGCGGTGAGATTCGATCTCAGGTGCACAGATACAGTGTTATCAAAGGCGAAAAGCACAAAAAAGCTCTAAGGTCCGTGAGGGCTTTAAGCGCAAATAAAGCGTGGGCTTTTATGAAAAAAGGCGCAAAGGAGAAAAGAATACAAATATATATGTTTAGTCTAAGACTAATAATTATAAACATGAATGACAAAAATATGACCAAAGAAATTGAAAAAAAAAATATGATAAAGTGAAATATCAATTATTTAGTGTTACTTCTTCATACGAGGCTCATTGGCAAGGAAACGTTTGCCTTAGAACCTTGATGATGACACTGAAGCGCACATAAGCGAGGCGAAACGCTCAACACGTTTTGAGCCTCGCTTCAGGGCTTAAGTGCACCTTTGATAACACTGCTCAGATACCACGTTACCACGTTGAAGTGTGTGACCATCTCATTTAAAAACTTAAGCTCTCATAGAGAGCACACTTTTATTAGTTAATGATAATCTCAATAGGATATTATTTTTGTATATTGTCTCTACAGATGCAATTTAAACATGCTAAAGTTTTGGAATAATGTTGAAAAATAATAGAAGATTTGGATGTATTCATTTGGTGATAGTAGAGAGAAACTTATTGATTCATAATGTTCATTTGAAACAATTGTCTTGTGTCTCGGTTATTTTACTATTCTCAATTTATCATGAGCTAGTTGTAAATCGAAAAATCGAACCAAACCAATGTTTTCTATTTGGTTTGGTTTTAGAAATTTGAAAACAGACTAAATTGGTTTGATTTTGGATTTAATCAAAAACCGATCCATGAACATCCCTACATACTGCAACACGTAAAGACTAGTTGATGGTGTAAATATTGTTGTATCTATAATTAAGCTCTACAATAGATTTTCACAGTCAATTTGTTTGTTTCCTGAAGTTACTTGTCCTATTGTTTCTCTCGGGATTTTTAATTCTATGGCTGATGAAAGGATGACGAACCAAAATTCTCATGTAATTTTATTTTGAGGAAGTAATCAATCAAACACAAAAATTGTATAATTCTTTGCCATCTATTAAGGCCGTCATTCCAGGTAAATATTTGAGCTTCTACAAGAGTAGAGAAACAGTTTCACACTCTCCCCCTAATCTGTGTCAGGGAAATAGTTATACATTTTGTTCTCTTGTTTATGCAGGCACTTAACCGTGTCTCAAATTTGAAGACATCTTCTCTTCCAGTCAAGGGGATTAGCTACTCTTCCATCAGATTGAATCCAGCCACTCGTCGCCTCAGTATTACTTGTGCGGTATTGTCTTGGAACCAAATGTTTTCTTTTATTGCGCAAATGTGTTTTCTAGTCAACCTCTAACTATAATTGTTGTAATTCATTGCAATACGGCCTGTTTTGTTATGAGCAAAACTGATACTGTGTTTTATTTTAAGTACCAACTATTAGAGGTTAAATTTGTGAATTAGATACTAAGTTATCTTAAGTTGTTTTGTGGAGATCACTAATTTATCAGTAAATAGCAATTATAAATTTATAGAATGAGTAAATTAAAATAAAGTGGATACCACCCGACTTAGTATCTTATCATGGTAGGTTTCCTTATTCCTGGTAGTATCTTAGCTGTGACTTTGTTTTGATCGTTTATTTCTTACACTTCTACTGATAAAAGCACAAAAAGAGGAATTCGTTTTAGGGAAAAAAGGGAATAATTAAAGAGATAGTTTGTTGTGACAAACCATATTTCATTCTGGAAATTGTCTTTTAAAATTATTTTATTTCTAAATTAATAAAGGAAAACGAACTTTCTTTCTAAAACATAAGCAAACTGACCAGGATCCTTCCCTCATCAATACTGTGCAGCCATCCTCCATTTGTTCATTTTTGCTACTTGCCCACTTTTCCCTTGGGCAATAAATTTTTAACAGAAACCTAAGAAAAGCAATAAAAGGAACAAATGTAAAATTGAGAGAAGGATATTGCTTGCTCCTGATAGGGGGTGTGCTTCTAGCGATTAAGGGAAGAAAGGCTTTGTTAAACAAAAACTTAACAGGACTTTTTGTGATATTTCAGATCTCAGGGTGCATTTAGTGTAATTGAATTATCTATTGCCCAAGAAAAAGCAGGAAATTCTGCTTAGCTGATCTACAGCATTTGTGCACATTTTATGTTCACGTCTCTTAAATCAAACTATTTTCATCAGTACCGACACTATATTTATTGAGACTGTTTTGTGATTAACCTCTTCATCCTAAAGATTATCTTTTTTTTTTCTCACTTTCCTGTTCTACATGTGACATGGAATTTTGTGGTCTGTAATTCAAAATATAGCTTTTTTTTCTTTTTCATATGCAAGTTATTAAAAATAATGAGAGTTGTATCTCTGCAGGCTAAGCCAGAGACTGTCAACAAAGTGTGTGACATTGTGAAGAAACAACTGGCTCTTTCTGCTGAAACTGAAGTCTGTGGAGATTCAAAGTTTGCTGCGCTTGGTGCTGATTCTCTTGATACGGTATGTAGTTTGGCACAAGGCAATTTGTTGCAATGCATTGTAGTCTTTTCCGCAAAAATGGTTAGAACAATTAACTAATTTCAGTTTGGGCTTCAGCCAAATTAGTTACAAGGCTTGGTTGATGTCGTTATGTCTAATGTAGCATTTTGTTTCCCTGTATATGGTCTAGAGGAATTCAAATTGATTACAAGGGATAAAAAGTAGTGAATCGCAGCAAGGTGCTAGATCTATAGGCTTGTCCTTCCTCCATATGATATAGTTTCATACACTACTGTGATTAAAGACAAGTATGACGATATTTAAACACTGTTTCTGGAGTTCTTGGCCAAAAGGAGTATCCTTAATTACCAATTCAAAAAAAAAGGAGCATCCTTGATATCCCTAGTGATGTGTTGACCTTTACGCTTAGCATATTGGCACGGCTATTTAATTGTTATAAGCCATGTTGAATGTACCAATCTAGTGAGTTCTCCCCCAAGAAAATAATACTAATAATCTTTAAGGGATAGCACTAACAGCAGAAATGTTCTCTTGTTGCTCTTCCTGTAACTATGCCTCAATGGCCCTTCCCTTGGGGCATGACACTCAATTATATATCTGAACACATTTATTTATGACTGCAGAAGTTAACGGACATAGTTTTCATGTTATTATGCGATGTATAATCTGTAATTTTTGTCAATACAAGTTCACTGATTTGGCTATATCATTTGTGTTCAGGTGGAGATTGTCATGGGACTTGAGGAAGAGTTTGGCATCTCCGTGGAAGAAGACAGTGCTCAGAGTATTGCAACAGTTCAAGATGCTGCAGACCTGATTGAGGATCTCATTTCAAAGAAAGCTTGAGACTGAACTAAATTTTAGAACCTCAGCTAGTTTGCTTATTAGGGTTATCTCGTTTGGTTGTGTTTTACAGTTGAAGATGATGCAGTTTGCAATATTGAACTTTGTCTAATTAAAGAACTCTGTTTCATCAGAGAGGAAGCCTCGTGAGCTGTCTTGTTTTCGCCGAATCCTGCAATTAAATCTAAAGATATACATGTATATCTATTTTGGCTATTCCTTTATGCTACTGAGCTTTGGTGCATGAAATCCACACCATGTTGATATACAAATCTCAAAAGATCCGTGTTGAAATAAAAATAAAAATTTCATACCAATAACACGGCCTACAAATGAAGAGCTTTGTTCACATATAAAATTTTAATCTTTTCCTAGGCTAAAACTAAGCACAGTGATGTTGAGGTCAGGTTATCTTTGTTGGGGAAGGCGAAAACATTTGGAAGGATTTAGTAGTAAAAAATTTTGAACTCAAAGTTCTGACCACGTGATTAGCCTGATAAAAGTTCACCATCTCGAATTCATTACGTATTTTATCACTAATTAAGAGTTTCTTCCATGTATTGAGAAAGATACACTACAATAGAGATAGAGGCCAGTTGGGGAGGGAGGCAACGAGATTTGTATGTATCCCAGATACTAGGTATATGTATCTTAGATACATGTAAGAGTGGTGAGCAAGAGGCCAGTGAGATTGGGGAGGGAGGCAATGAGATTAATTGTATGTATCTCAGATACTAGGTATATATATCTTAAATACATGCGAGAGTGGCGAGCAAGAGGCCAGTGAGATTGGGGAGGGACGTAGGAAGATTAGTATGTATCCTAGATACTAGGTTTATGTATCTTAGATACATGCGAGAGTGACGAGCAAGAATTATTATGTATCCCAAATACATGCAAAAATCTAATTAAATACAATGTATCTCTAACAAATTTGACCTCAAATACATGTATATGAGAACGTATCTGGACGCACAGAAATATGATAAGTTACGTAATATTACAAACTAGAGTGTTTTGTATCACTATAGCTTCCCCTTGCTATTTGGCCCTAAAAATTGAAATTATGATGCAAAAATTTGAACTTACAGCCGGCGGACAAAAGAGCAAATGAGGCTAAAGGAAGTGTATTTGTTCCTTTAGGATCATTGCACCCCTGTTCGCTTTCTGGCGTGTAATTCTTCTTAGTTCATCGCTCAATGGAATTAGAATTATTCAAATTAGTAGTCTTTGACTTGTGTGTCCATTCTTGAATTGCAGATATTAGGGCGGTGGTGTAAAGGGACGAAAATGAAATTCTTGGATTGGTACCTCAAAATTGCGGTTGGCTAGGCTGTGATTGGAGTTATTCATCATCAAAACTGATTTTTGTATCACTACTATCCTTTTTTCTCTCTCTTTTTCTTTCACTTAATTTCCTATACATTTTCATCTGGTTTTGATTTAGATTTCATCAAGTAAATCCAGCTGATAGCTGAATTGCAGGAGTTAATTACAACTCGAGGATTCAAAGGCTATTTCAGGATCCTATCGGAGAGGTTTCGAGAAAATAACCACAGATTATGGAAGAGAAGAAATGATTGAAGAAGATTGAATGTAGACAAACAACATGTATCTATTCATATATTTACAATGACTTGTACAAGTATTTATAGTTGCATACATTGAAAGAGATTGAGTTAAATCTGTTGCTAACTGATTTCCTGAAGCTAACTAAATTCCTGATTGTGTACTGTTCTTAACTGTTTTTCCCGCTAAAATGTATAACTACTTTTGCTGACTCATCTAATCTGGAAATCTACTAACAGTACTCCCCCGCAAAGAGATCCTTGTCCTCAAGGATCAAAAGATGGAAATCTGGTCTTAAGGATGTTCGAGTACTCCCAAGTAGCAGCGTCTGCCGACAAATCTTTCCACTTCACCAAGACTTGCGTCACTGCCTTATTACCCTTCTTAACCATCCTTCGCTGCAATATGGCCTCAGGGTCTGAACAATGGGGATTTGCTAAATCAGTGGTTGGTGGATACGTGACCAGGGAAGGAACTTCATAACACTTCTTTAAGAGGGACACATGTAC
>JAJOOH010009248.1:0-49100 GCA_029582605.1 Solanum gracilifrons
CCCCCCCCCCCCCCCCCCCCCCCCCCCCCCCCAAAATTTTTGCAGGTTAAGCTCAACCTGCCCTGCCCCGTCCCATTGCCATCCCTACCCGGAAGTCCAAATCCTAGATTCCCCTCTGGATATCTAGTTTGTAGAATTAATAATCATTATCTGGTATTTATTTTATAATATGCTTTTTGAAAAAAATATATATATGTTACTACATGAAGGGTTATTTTCTTCATATAATAGCTCCATGTATTTCTAATCCCGGCAATCTTATTTCACATTCTATCTTGTATAACATATGCATGTATTTCTGAGGACAAGTAAATTGGTTACCAAACAAGTTATGAACTGTGCTTGAACAGTATGCAGAGATTAAGTAGGTAACCAAACAATGTATTAGCTATGCTGAATTGTACACGGATATTAATTCTCCTTGTACACCCAACCAAACAATCCCTTAGAGTATGTACGAAAGCATCACCTAAACAAAAAAGAGCTCAACTTGTGCTGTACCTGGCCTCATGGTTTAAGTGCACCTCACATGAATCATGAGCAACACAGATGTAATCAGATAAAATATCCTAGTCCACTACTCATTTCTGTACAGATCTTCGGACTCATTCCTTTCTCAACACACACTTTGAAGGAATACTTTTTTTGAGCTTAATCCCAATCATGTAGACATCAAGAAGGATGCTGGGGGCGTTCAATTGTGGATTTAGCAAAACCATTTTTTCCCATCTATCTGGGTTTTGCTTCCTGTCCTTTGTTAAAAGAACTTTTGCATTTTAAGTTTCATATTCTACCAGCTTTTTACGTGCTGTTTAACTCTGAGTCGGTGCATCTTAAAATGTAATTATATGATCTGCTAACTATAGAAAATAAACATCAAACTTCTATTTTTATGTTGGTGGTGTCAAGACCTGTTCGTGTGATCCTTGACTAATACACCAGGCAATCTGCTACAACCCACAAGCAAATGTGTTAAGTAAGAGAATTTGCAGTACTCATCAGCAAAGAAACACATAGAGCATCAAAAGAAAGGGAAGGGTAGAGGGGCAGGCCCATTTTCCCCAACTTTCAAGGCTGCATTTAGTAGTAAGGGTTGGCACTAGGTGAATTTCTCAGTCAAAAAATATGCATAGACCATCTTCATAAATGACCAAAAGACCTGTTGTCTGAAGCAATAATCTTGACTAAGATGAGCAAATATGCTTCAAGAAAGTCTACCTTCTGTCTGTGGATCAGCAATAAATCTCTCTAAGCAATCAACAAAATTTGTACCATTAAAAGGGTCCCCACCAATCCCTACACAAGTTGACTGTCCAAGACCAACAGCGGTTGTCTGAAAAACCTAAACAACACAACATAGAGAAATGTAAGTTTCATTCTGGTCCAGATAGTGATGGTTCCAAATCTTGCATTTTGAGAGAAAGATACCCAACAAAGATCAGATGCAACAAATATAGACTGTTAAAGGTTGAAAGTAATTGTAGTTAGACCAAGCCTTAAGACACTCATATTCAGTGGATTTTAGGTGATATAGACACTTCAAATAATAAAAATCTTACTGCACCATATGAAGCAGAGATGGAAATAATATGTACAATTTAAACTGTCAGCAAACATTCCTAGAAAGAGAAAATCTTACTGCTTCATATGTCAATGTACCAGATCGAGAAACAATTCCAATACGTCCTGGTTTGTGAATGTATCCAGGCATAATTCCAATTTTGCACTCTCCTGGTTTGATAATACCTGGGCAATTTGGACCAATCAGCCGAGTTCTCGATTGCTTCTTAAGAGCAGCTTTTACGCGAACCTGTAGGTTTGAACAGAAAATCAAACATTAGAAGCAAGTTACTGAAACATTAAGTGAGTAATGCTTTTTGTTAGGAGTTCTAAGGTTGCAAAGCAATCACATAAGCTCATAAATGAATAAATACCCATAAAAATAGAACTCCCCCAATTGAACTTTTATTTCACCCACCTAAATATAGGTTTATGGCTTGTAACAAAGATTGTCTGTCAAATTTTGTTTTTGTAATTTCTTATTGGATCAAACAGCTAGAACCTAGAGTTTCAACTTTCATGTGCATCAGAACCAGTCAATGCAATTGAATATTTACACTCACATACCTCCCAATTATATATAGTAACTAAATACGAGCAAAATCAACTATCAAAAAGTTTTAACCAGAAGGGGAGTTGACTGAAATGCCACTTGCAGTGTTTTAGACGGCGAAAGGCGACAAAGGTCTGCCTTGCCACAAGGCGAGGCAAGCGGCGAGGTGCTCGCCTTTTTGAAGTGCGGCACCAACCAATACCAAAAAAATAAAATATTTAATTGCATTTGTAAATAATCAAAATCTCAATAACAATAACATATTAGCAAATATTTTAATTCAAAAACTGAAAATAGATAGTACATACTAAAAGCCTAGAACTTGAATGAGAAAAAAAACAAAACAAAAGTCAATAAAGAGGTAGAAGTGACTCTGAAGTCCAAACAAGAAGGAAAAAGAAACCGAGGAAGAAGTAATCTGAAGAAGAAAAGAAGAAATATGTATTGGTTGGACTTTGGAATAGCCGAAAAAGTTTAGCGGGTGCCAAAGGAGTCTAGTCATAAACCCTAAAATTACCTTTTAACTTTTAAAACCCTAAATTGATCGCCTTTTTTAAAGAAAATACCAAAAGCGACGCCTTTCTTGCCTCTCGCCTTTTGTTGCCATGACACCACTTTTTGAAGATCACCTCGCCAAAAAGCTAAAAGGCGATGAAGGTTCACCTCGCCTCTTGCCATTGGCGACGAGGCGATCGCCTTTCACAACATTGGCCACTTGTTTAGCTTGTAGATATAATGTTCCATTTGCTCAGTATAACAGAGGCCACAAGATTTTAAATTTTCATCCTTGACCAAAATCTTAGTTTGAGGTGACATATCATTTACAACAAAAGAGAAGTAATTCCAAGCCACCAGTCTTGCGAACTTCTATGATGTATGCCATCAGAATCTCACTTCTCAGTAATTAGCACTATATTGCGGGCGGCCTGTATTTTCTGAAAAGGTTGTTCTCCAGCCTGGATTTGCTCACATTTCATTCCGAACCTCTCAGCTTCTAATAAATCAGTTAGTGTCTAACAGTTGTGGTTTTATATTTCTACTATTTTTTCCAAGGGAAGTCATTCCATATCAACCATGCCACTACACTATAATTGTCGTCTGTCCCATACCAAGCAAGTCTTAAGATAATCAACTCAACTATAGGTAATACCAAATGAGTTTTGTCTTTACTGCGAATCAATTAATCTGATTCCCATTTCAGGATAGCTTATTACAGTTTGACATCTATAATGGCAAAGCAAATCCTTACAAATTATAACAATTTACTTTCTGAACTTCATATTACCGAGGCAAGAAAAGGGGTGAGAAAGACCCTTATCCATGTCACAAGTCACAACCAGTGTTATCAAAGGTGCACTTAAGCCCTGAAGCGAGGCTCAAAATGAGTTGAGCGCTTCGCATCACTTTATGTGCACTTCAGTGTCGTCATCAAGGCTCTAAAACATACTTTTCCTTGTGAATGAACATTTCCTGAAGAGACGACGCTAAACCATTGATATTTCACTTTATCATAAAAACAATCAATTTCTTTGTATGTATATTTGTTATTCATGTTTATAATTATTAGTCTTGGACTAAACATATATATATTTGTATGCTTTCTCCATTTGCACCTTTTCTCAATAAATAGAGTGATTTTTGTTTTGGGTCAAGATGTGATGACTTGCCACATCATCATAACACTTAGGCACGTGGCATAAGATTGTCCACTGTCCATGTGGAAGGGCTACATTGGAAGAAGAATAGTCCTTAGTGGAATATTCTAGATAAATGCAGAAATTTCCCATGGTAGATCCTAAAATGCCTTAGATTTACATGGAAAATCTTTGGAATATTCTAGGGTTGTAGAGTATTCTAAAGTAGGGGTTATTTGTAAATATATAGGGACTTGTGTAGCAATTATTATTTACACATCAACCCCTAATGAGTAGTATAAATATAGGGGCATTCATTTGTAAAGGCATCAAGCCAAAGCAAGCAATCTTTCAAGCAATATAAAAGTCTTCTAACAAATTTTCTTGTGTCTTTCTTATTTCTCGCGGTCTAATTTGAAAAGGCTTACTAAGGCTTACAAAATTGTGAAAGATTCGTGAGTGAATTGTCAAGCACCGCACGAAGTGCTTAGTTCGAGTATAAGTCTCTGACAAAGTGGTATCAGAGCAAAGGTTAACACTAAGGGAATGGCAAAGGAGGGAGACATCAACGGTACTAGCAACACCAACGTTAGGCAGAATGATGGAAAGAAGCACCAAAAGGGAAGAAAGGTATTGTTACGCGACCCTACACCAAGCAAACCGCTAACATCCCACTCACTTTCAGCCCTGAGGCAAGTGATGATGAAAGTGGGGAGCAACCCATAGACGTCACACCTGAAATAGAGTGGAATGCAAGGGTTGACATAGTGAGGTAGGCTGTGGAGATCTTAGTCGAACTCTTGAACGAGGTCAATGACGAGTTCAAGACTCTTGAGGACTTCACCATTGAGGAGAATGACAACATCCGCAAAGAGTTGGAGGGGGGTAAGCATGCGAAATACGAGGTGAAGGAAGCCATCACTTTCTTGGAGTGTCGGGCTCATGGATGCATTAAGCACTATTGAAACCATGAGAGCCGAGATGAAAGCGCTCAAAGGTAGATTGAAGGAGGATCTACGTCGTTCAACAAAGATAGGGAGGTCAAGGTCGAGTCTCCCAAGCCACTAATGTTCAAGGGAGCTCGTGACATGCAAGAGGTGGAGGATTTTCTTTGGCATTTGGAGAATTACTTCAAGTGCAATAGGGTTAAGAGCAACGAGAATAAGATCAACATTGTCGAATTGTACCTCTTGGAGATGGTCATGATATGGTGGAAGCGACAGGAATTTGAGATAGCGAAAGGGCTTTGCATCACCAACACATGGGAACAATTCTGAGACGAGTTCTAAGAAGGCCTTCTTTCCTAACTTCTTTTATAAGGCGAAGTGCAAGTTCAGGGAGTTGAAGTAGAAAGGCAACATACGAGCATACATGAGGAGTTCACCACCCTCACGCTACAGATACCTAACCTCATAGATGAAAATATGTTATTCCACTTCATGGATGGTGCTACAAAACTGGGCCAAGACAAAGTTGGAACGACAAGAAGTTAGGACTATTGAGGTTTGGACGCCAAGGCAATACTGAGAGGAAGGCGCAAACTACAAAGCAAGATCAACTAGAAAACATCCATATAAATATAGTGAAAGAAAGTCAATGCCTTAAGCGCATAAAGGGTCCAAAAGGATAAAACGGAAATACCAGATTAACTATAATGATTTATTTTTTTTGTTGACAGATATCATATTAGTTTCAAACAATTACTAAAACCAAACAGAAAGAAGCAAAAATCATCTGAAGAAACATTTTCTATCAATGAGCACCCTGATAAGTCTTTGATAGGACTCATGAGTTTCAAGAACGGCATCGTCAAATACATCTCCAATGATAAAATAACATTAAGAGCCCGTTTGTACATAACAGTTTGTTTTTTTCAACTTTTTGTTTTCAAAAAAAAATTGGTTTACTTATACTTTGTAGTCAATTTTTTCAATCCAACTTGAAGTTCAGATTTTCAAGTTTGAAAAATTGGTTCTAACCACTTTTTCAAGTAAAAAAGAACTCTTCACAAACATTTAAAAAAAAAAAATCAAGTGAAGTGCATGTCCAAAAAACACGACTTTATAACCATATATTCTTTTTCAAATTAGCTTTAAATAATATTTTTTTAAAATATCATCAAATTCATATCCAACCGCCTACTAAATGTTCTAAAATCTTGTACAAGCATAGACTAGAATGCACTCACTAGATCGAAACCCAGCAGCAAGTTTTCACCACAAGTGAATGAGTTAGATAGCAAGAATTTATTGCATAAAATTGGGTAACCCTGGCATAGAACAAGTATAAGTTCTGGGTTTTAAATAAAATCATTAGTCATATGCATTTCCTCTTTTTGGGTGGGGGAATAAGAGAGAATTTAGTAGATAGTACTTCTATCTTACCATATCATGCTGAGGAATCCCCTCCGTTATGCAGACAACTAAGTCCAACTCAGCTTCCATGGCCTCCATAATAGCTGCAGCAGCAAATGGTGGAGGAACATAAACCACTGAAGCATTAGCCTTTGTCTCTGCTTTTGCCTCTGCAACAGTATTAAAAACAGGAAGCCCCAAATGTTCTGTTCCACCCTTCTTGGGAGTCACTCCACCAACCTATTAATGCACACAAGCATACATAAGGAATTCAGAAAAAAACAATTTACTTTCTAAAAAATAGTAACAAATAAAAACTATTTTCTAGCCTCAATGACTTTCAGTTTCCCAAAATAAGAGCATTCTATTACAACATTAAGAACAAAACTTTTCAATCAACTCCTGAATAAAATGCACTTATATCTATTGTAGATACAAGTTGTTCATGCATGGCAGTGCATTTTTAACTTCAATTTTATGTCTTCCATAGATACTTCATACATAGTTTTCATTTTCTTCATGCACTAGATATCAATACATCGGAGACGGAAGAAAGGTATCAAAAAGATTTGAGAAAACAAAATGTTATCATGAGAGCAAGAGTTACCTTGCTAAGAATTGGTTGCTCTACCTTGAGAAACAAACAGGAAGCTACTCCATTGATTTTTTTTAACCCTTATAGAGGACTTCCAACTTACTCCAGTCCAGCCACCCGTGAATTCAATCAATTTACACTCCAAAAGCTTTCATGATATAATAGGCAACTATCTTGTATAATCACTTCAGCTAGGGTAAGTGCAAGAACTAACTGCCCATTTTAGAGCATTTACTTCCCCTATGCTAACTCAAAATGAGCAAGACAGTACAACAAGGAATAATGAATCTTCCTTCTAACTGGTTGATAAAAATGAAAGAGAAGTTACACAAATATAAATTCACGGCAAAAACAAAAGGCAAGTGTGGATCCACAAAACTGTAACCACATCATAGATATTCAAGAATAACATTTCATATGGATCACCTCAACTAACAAATAAATAAGAGAGCCGATGAGAAAGGTGAAAGATGGGATACCATTTTAGTACCATATTCAATGGCTTGTTCAGTGTGGAAAGTGCCGTTTTTGCCGGTGATGCCTTGACATATGACGCGGGTGTTTTTATCAACGAAAACAGCGGGCAGCGGTGGTGGCGATCCAAAGTAGCGATACTGATGCCATAATGGAGAAGCAGATATCGTCGGACTGCTAGGGTTAAGCTTTGTACTCAAGTTAGATATCAGTCTTGTGGCTTGGCGAGCCATGGATTCCGATGCCCTTTCTCTCTAACCAGAGTCTGCTTTGGTGGCGTGGTGTTTAGGTTTTGTGCACCAAAGGAAAAGTCTTCTTTTTCACAGAGTAAAAATGCTCACGAGTTTCTCTTTTCTCAGGGTGTGTATAGATAGTTCGGTTTATGTATTATTAATTCGATTTATTCATTTTTTATTTTTTGATATGTTAAATTAATAATCAAATAAGAGGATATTTTTTATGAATTTTTTGTTTATCAGTTTTAATCTTTAATTCAATTTTCATTTAACTAATAAGAAAATGTTTATAAAATAAATGTAGCACTTCTCCAACAATTTAACAAAGACAAGATAATAGTTTAACTTTACTATACCCATAAATAGAAACAGTAGTAACTGACCTGACAAGAATTATACTAAAACAAAGAGAAATTAAGGGGTTGTTTGGTACAAATAATAATAATGCGGAGATTAATAAAGCATGAATTAGTAATACAGGGTTTATTTTTATCAAGTGTTTGGTTCATTGTTTCTCACCTCATTTTGTGTTTGAATTAAAATTCTATAAAAGAAGTTTTTTTCAGTTATACCCCTGAATTATTATGTATTTGGGTCAAGTAGATGATTGCCGGACAATATATTTTTTGTATGGTCTTCTAGCTAATAGGAGAAGAACAATTTTGTTGTCATGTCTATTTTTCTCACTTGAATTATTTGAAGGTACATAGTTGTCCTCTTAATGAATTGATCACTCACAAAATGTCAATTTTTAATTTAAAAAAGATAGACCATCTAGTTTTAAAATCGAAAAGACAGTAAACAATAGTAGAATCGAATAAACCATCTACATTTGACCTTAAAAAGAATGCAAGTTGTAATTTAATATGTATGCAATTTTATAAATTGTTCAAAATATAAATAATTAGAAAACCATATTTACCTTTTTTATTAGTAAATGTTAATCAACTCACATTTCAAATATTGTATTGAATTTATTTAGCAACAAACGACTCTTTCTAAATAATTTGTAAGCTAATTTATTTAAATGAATTTAGTAGTACAAATATAAACATAAAATCAAGAAAATAAATAAAATAATTAAAATGATTTGAGGAATAGTTTTGTCTTTACATAAATTATCTCATGGTATTAAATCATTTGTATTACTAATACTACCAAATAGAAGGTATTAGTAATACATCTCATAATACTATGTGCGGTGTATAACTAATTCACGGATTAGTTATACATAGGCCCAAAATTACTACCAAACATAGTATTAAATAATACCATACATAATACATGGATTGTTTATGTTAATACTCCCAACCAAACGACCCCTAAGAGGAATAAAATTCTTACTTTAGATTTTGACATTTTGTATAACGTGGAGTTGTGAACTCAAAGTCAATGTGAAGTTTGAATTGAAGGTTAAAAGCAAATACAGTAACTAGTAAGGTATTGAGATTAATATTTAGGACATGTTTGAAAAGCCACAATGTAATTGAAATTTAGTATAATTGGATGTTGTTGCTCCCAATTGCACACACAAGTGTACGTGATCGCACAAGTAATATAGTGGCTCTTAAAAGAACCGCATTATCAAACCCAAATGACTTGTCGATTTACTATTTTTACTAAATTATACTAGTCTAATTATTTATTTAAGACTGTCAAAAGTGTTTGATTTTTATTTGTAAAGAAAAGAATGCAGGAATGAAATAATAAAATTACTTACTGTGATTTGAAAAATTTCAGGGTTGCAGCATGTATAGGGTTTCATGTATCACATCTCATGCATGAATTAACTACGGTTATCAAACTACTGATTTACATGATTGATTTTATGATCATGGTCTCCCGACCTCTAATCGCCTACTCCAATTAGCTGTCTAACTACATCGTTGAGCAGGGATAGACAGTCCTAATTGGCGAGCTTTTATATTTCATCTTGTTTTGTAACCAAGCTAGGTGTTCGTCCAGGCGTCACTCTTAAACACAAATCAACTCAATTTAATGGAAGATGAAGCTTTTTGTATCTTTTGGTCTATCTACCTTAGCGTCTCCCGAGCTTAAGAGTAGACAAGAGATTTATCTATATGATGTCCAGTCAAAAAATACTAAAACAAGAACACAAAAGTAATTTTAAGTGATAACCAACATCAATTCAAAACAATCGATGTTTGACAATCACCCATAGTCACAATCCCAGAATAAGGGTCTTTAGCTACCATTTTTCTGAAATTGACTTGGTCGGTTGTTGCTCCAACACTTGGGTATTAGCAGCCGTTTCCAGCTGTTGTTCCCCTCCCAAGAGCGGGTTCAGTTTACCGAGTTGTCCGAGCTCGAGTCAGGATACAATACTGCCTTTGAAAAGCACGGATGCCGTTACATATCTGAGAAAAGAAGAAAGAAAAGAACCCTAAAAAGTATTGACAACTTTATACTTTGATGCCGTCTAATTGATCCTCCCTCAAAAATAATTATTTCTATGGACTATTTATAGATATAGAAAACCCTAAATATAATAACCGAGTCCAAATCAAATTAGGAATCCAAAACCAAAAGGAATTAGAATTTTGTAAAATTTGAGGGTGCCTTGATTAGTTGCCACGTGACAACATGCCTTCCTTTGCTGTTCACAATTCGCAATATGCACTCCTTATATATTATGTATTATTATATTTGTTATGAAACTATAAAATAAGAAGAAAGTAGAGAAGATTTATTATTTCTCTTGAAGTAATTCACAAATCTGATTTACAATGAAAGAAAATTCCTTTATTTATAGGGAAAAGCTGACTTGGTTTCCAAGTAGGATTCCTAACTTTTCTCTAACAGACTCCACATAATAGACATTCACTATAATACAAATATGTTTATAATTAACACTCCCCTTTAATGTCTATTTGATAGATTATATGCTTTGTTAAAACCTTACTAGATAAAATTCAGTGGGAAAAAATCTAGTGAAGGAAAAAGAGTACACATATCTAATAATACGCATTATGTATATGTAACACCCCGTATGCTAGAACTATCAATATACAGATTTTGGAAGTTGCAGGTCCCATCGACGGGCACCACCCACGGACCGTAGGGTGACCCACGGTCCGTCCTAGTGGTCCGTGGTTCACCACCTGTAACCACCTTCAAGAATCCCTAGAAAATTCGGCTAAAGGTCAGCCTACGCCAGGACCTACGGACAGTAGGTTAGACCACGGTCCATGGTCCAGGGCCATAGGTCAGACCCTCAGATTTCAATCTCTGAAGCCGAGCGACGACCGACCAGAATGGACCATCGATCAATCCACGGTCTGTCGGTCTGGTCTATCGGTGACCCCGACAACTTTTAAGTCAGGGTCGTTTGGTCTTTCCCCTATGTGTTGGACACCTAAACTACGTCATTTAACCCCTAAACTACATGGTTTTGCTCAGTTTTAGCCTAGTAAACTAGTAAGAACTTATCCTAATAAATCTTTCACCAAAATAAAGAAAACTTAGAGCAAATTAGAGAGAAAAGTCGAGCAGCCCTAGTTCAAGAACACAACAAGTTCTCGTCAGTTCCGACCTCGAAATAGAAAGATTTCTTCGTGGAATTCGTCACCAAGTATGTGGGATTTCACTAGTGGGTTCCTATCACCTATTAGGTCGTTAGATTTTAGTCAGAATCTTGATTCCCTTAATATTATCTAGACCTAGGGTTTCTTGAATGTTAGAAATTGTTGGGTTTTAGCTATTAGAATGATCCAAATCTGATTATCATTTATCTAAACAGATATACATGCTTCAACTTACGAATGACACATTATCAGTTATAATTGTTGCAGTCTTAGAGTTTGCATGTCAGTAATTGAGCTATCCAGTACTTCAGTATTTTAGTCATAATATTGCTTACATACATTCTAATGGGGAGTAGGCTTAGACCGAGTGGACAATGGTTTAACGTACCCGAATAGTCCCAGAACTATGTGCTCATGTAGGTTTATAAGTCCCTCATGGGCATTACATTTTAGTGATCACACCAGTCATGCCTTTATACCTCTGACATGGTGTATTAGGTCCTATCGATGGGGTGTATACATCATACTTCACATTTAGCTCATGTCATTTTATGTCGGTTATTAGTAGCTTCCACAATCAGGTTATATTGCATTGACCATGTTATCAGTACAGTTCAATATTCAGTTTCAGCATGTTATAAAACTTGGTCATTGTATTCAGTTCGTTCATGTTTAGTATTTTCAGTATAGTATCATGTTCATCTTGTATCAGTGCTCAGTTATATGCTTTGTTCAATTATGTACATTGTTCAGCTTTATTCTATCCTTGCATGCTCAGTACCTGTCAAGTATTGTCGCATACTATGCGCTACCTCTTCTCGTGATGTAAGTTCAGGTCCTCAGCATTCAGATCACGCATAGATTGACTCCCGATCTCCAGTTCAGCAGCATCAGTGGTGAGTCCTCATTCTTCGAGGACGATTGACATGGTTATTTTTTTTCCTTTCAGTCTTTCGTTTCAGTTTTGCTAGACTTAGCTGGGGCATGTCCCATCATCTCTAGTCAGTTAGAGGCTTTATTTCAGACATAGTTAGATTCAGTTTTTAGCTTTTGAGTTTGATATTGCAGTTGTCATTAAAATCACAGAGAATAGAAATGGGTATTTCCCCATCATTTCATTTTATGATATGTTTCTAGCTTCCGTACATTATATTTTATCTAGTAATCTTTTAGTATGCTTATGATATGCCAGCTCAGGGTTAGCTTGGGTCACTCTTGATCCTAGGTCCTGTGTCTGCGTCCCGGGGGTAGCTTCGGGGAATGACAAACTTGGTATTAGCGCATTAGGTTTAAGAGTCCTAGGATGTCTAAAAAGCCGCACTAAGTAAAGTCCTTGTCATGGGCGTGAAGTTCACTACATCTAATGAGAAGGAGGCTGCAAAGTGTCTTAGGAAAACTTCACTTTCTTATTATTCTTATCATGTGTAAGGTATGATCTAATTCCTTGTTTCTAACTCGACGTTATGCGCTTTCAGATCATGCCTCCTCGTAAAGCTTACAAAAGGAATGAGAATGCACACAATGCTACCACAACTCCTCCAGTCCCAGATCAGGAAGTTTTGCATGTTGAGTTTCGAAATGCCATTCAGTTTTGGCTTAGAGTGTGACTAACCAGAACAACCAGCAGGTTCCAGTTCCTGCAAATGCTAGTGGTGGATCAGTGGCATCCAGGGTTCGTGATTTTGTTAGGATGAATGCACCTGAGTTTTTAGGGTCGCAGATTGGTGAGGATCCCCAAAACTTCATAGATGAGGTCAAGAAGATCTTTGGAGTCATGCAAGTGACTGGAAATGATTGGGTGGAGTTAGTATCCTACTAGCTTAAGGATGGAGCTCACATATGGTACACTCAATGGAAAGAAAACAGGGGTGTGGATGCAACTCCTATCACTTGGGAGTGCTTTAGTGAGACTTTTCTGGACATGTTCTTCCCAAGAGAGTTGGGGGAGGCAAAAGCTTAGGAGTTTATGAATTTGAGGCAAGGTAGCATGTCATTCCAAGAGTACGAACTTAAGTTCACCCAATTCTCCAGGTATGCTCCTCACATGGTTGCCGATTCAAGGGCTCATATGAACAAGTTTCTATACGAGGTATCCGACTTAGTGAAAACAGAGTGTAGGAATGCTAGGTTGCTGGAAAATATGAACATCTCTAGGCTCATGAATTATGCTAAGCAGGTTGAGGGAGATAAGCTTAGGGAAAAGGCTAAGGATAATAAGAAGGCTAGGACAGGAAACTATGAGTATTCTCAACAGAAATCGGGTGGTGGAAATCGCTCGCAGTTTCAGCAAAAGTCTTCAGCTCCAGCACATTCATCAGCTAGTGTTCCATCTTCCAAGTTTTGACAGGATCAGAAAGGTAAGGCATCAGGCTCTAAGTCTTAGGGAGTATTTCAGGCACCAGAATTGTCACTCCCCGAGCCTACACCCCGGACGTGGCTGTCACTCGAGAACCATTATTGGCCCAAGCGAACCCTTGACTTGGCTTACTTACTCAGCGGAAGACCTAAACACAAGAAATAGTCTCAAAGGATAACTCATGCAAATATATTTAAGGAATATTAAACTTAGCCAAAATGGCAACTCAAGTCTCAACCATTAAAACATGAAATAGAAATTCAAGAACTAACATCTGACTGTCTATGAAACCTCTAAAACAACTGAGATGGATGTCGGGACAAGACCACCGATCATCCTAACAATTAAAATACTAAAAAGCAAATGATAACAAATAAGACCTCTGGAAAGCAAGAAGGCTCACCAACTGACTCTGAATGCTCAACTGGATCAACAAGGCACTGGAAGATGATCCTGGTTACCTGTGTCTGCATCATAATAAGATGTAGGCCAAATGGTATCAGTACATTGAATGTACGAGTATGCTAAGGAATTCTAAAACAAAGCATAAGCTTGAAAGGAACTGAAGAACTTACCTGGCTTAAATCAACTCAACATAACTGAACTCATTTCAATATAAATCAGTTTAAAACAAGTGCAATATAAGAAAAAGCTGTTTAAAACATGTATGTCAACTCTGTGTATTTGGAAATACAATAATACTCTATGTGTATGCAAAGATACACTATAACTCTTAAATGTATGTAAAATACAAATAAACTGTGTATATAAAAATACAATTACTTCTGTGGGAGTTTCTCTAACCGACAACCATCACTTAAGAACTATCGTGATAATACAACGTTTTGCCTCACGTTGTTAGGGCTGTCCTATACCTTGCCATGAGTATAGAACCTGAACTACTAAGTGGATCCACTAGTGTATGCTAAAAAGCACTAAGGAATCATCTAAAAAGTATGATCCTTTTCTACCCATGGTGGCTACATGGTTTATGGGGGCTGTGAATTGTCTGAACTCTCCCCCATATCGGTGCTCAATACTACTCCCAAAATATGATACTAGCTCTTATGTTTAAAAACATACTTCTTTCTGTGATTTGAGATAATTGCTCAAAAACTTAGGTCAAAGGCTATCTTGGAAATCAATGTTTCCTCTCTTGCTTAATTGTGAAAACATTTACTTTTTAATTGAAAACTAGCTCAAAGACTCTTTGGAAATCTCAGTTTCCTTTAATGTTTAAATGTGAAAAGATTTACTCTTTACTGAAAACTACCTCAAAGGCTATTTTTGGAAATCAAGGTTTCCTTTCTTCTTTAAATGTGAAAACATTTTAAACTCTGTGGGAATACATAGTCCCCATATACTCTTTTGAAGAACTGGACTTCAACTTTACTCTTTACTCAACTCAAAACTCAAGTCTTAAAACAAAGTTAAATCATTTGTAAAAGACTTTTGGAAGACTTTATGAACTTCTTGACTTGGCTCTTAACTTCTTTTAATTGGGCTCTTAACTGATCCTTGAACTGAATTATGGATTCAAGGATTAAGATTTGTGTAGGAAAGATCTCACGATATTTAGGAGTGTTTTTAGATAGTTAAACACGAGAAAAGATCAAGAAATCACTGTCTGGAATCAAGTCCGCGACGTGGAGATGCATTTAATTATTTGGTCACGGAATAAATTTTGAGGTAGAACGGTCCGTGACCGCTCCGCATCGCGGACCTGGTACCCAGATTTGCCCGACTTGTTCCTTTTTCATTTTCTAACCCCAATTCACCTAAATTCAATTCTTTTTCTCAAATCCTCTTTAAATTTAGCTACCCAACATATGTACACAAGAATCTAATAAAATAAAACTCAAAAATAGACCTTAAACTCTCAAGAACTTCTCAATCTCATCCAAAATTCAAGAACATACATTATGAACATTCAAACTTTCAACTTTTAGGACCAATTCATGCT
This sequence comes from Solanum gracilifrons, assembly GCA_029582605.1. Lineage (NCBI taxonomy): Eukaryota > Viridiplantae > Streptophyta > Magnoliopsida > Solanales > Solanaceae > Solanum > Solanum gracilifrons. Next base: position 15,271 of record JAJOOH010009248.1, read on the forward strand.
GAATTAAACATGTTTGGCACATGGGTGAATGAACCCAACGCTGTGTGAACTCACATACCTCGTAGGGATCACTCCTTGACAAAATTCACAAGCGATTTTTGAAGAACTTGATGATTCTTGCTCCTTCTCCTCCTTTTTCTTCTTCTTTTCTCTTTTCTAAAACCCTAACTCAATATCATAAAAGCGTAAACTGAATCCTATCAGTTTAGACCCCAATTAATTACCTAAAACGAAATTAAGTCATGGGATATGGAAAAGATTATAATGCCCTTCTAAAATTCTGATTGGACATTTCCTTATTCCCAACTTCCGATGGGGATATCTCATTCATACAAACTCAGAATCTCCCAAACTCGGCGGCGTTGGAAAGATCATTCCAAGATATTTCCTAAGATATCTGGAAACACACCTAACTCATCATGAGCTAGAAGTTATGGTCGTTTGAAGTTGACCAAAAACTCAACTTTAACACACTTAACAATTTCCAGATTTTCTTTATACTTTCCAAAAATGACTATTTCCTCTTTTAAATTCCTTTTTAGTTCTTTCTAGTTACGGGGTGTTACAATATCTCCCCCTTGGGAACATTTATCCTCGAATGAGCTTACTCTTAGTAGGCTAAGGGTATAACATCTAGCATTCAGTTCAAACACCCAACAAGCAATGCAAATACAACATGCAATCTCATAAGTTAAAGAGTACTAAGAAGAAAATTAGTACCTTATTCTGGAATTTCTCCGGATTCGAATAGATGTGGATATCTCTTCTTCATATCCTCCCCCTCTTCCCAAGTAGCTTCCTCAACAAATTGATTCCTCCAAAGGACTTTGACTGATGCTACCTCTTTTGTTCTCAACTTACGAACTTGGCGATCTAGAATCTGAACAGGAATCTCCTCATAAGATAAGCTATCCTTGATCCCAATATCTTCGGTTGGTATGATCAACGAAGAATCGCCCATGCACTTTTTCAACATGGAGACGTGAAAAATCGGATGAACCGCTGTTAACTCTTGTGGTAGCTCCAACTCATAAGCTACATTACCTACCTTTTTTGATATTCTGTAAGGGCCAATATACCGGGGACTAAGATTCCTCTTCTTACCAAATCTCATGACACCCTTCATGGGTTAAACTTTCAAGTATACCTAATCATCTACTTCGAACTCTGACTCCCTTCTCCTAACATCAGTGTAGGATTTCTGACGACTCTGCGCCGTTTTCAACCTCTCTTGAATCACTTTCACCTTCTCCATAGCTTGATGAACTAAATCTGGTCCTATCAACCCTGCTTCACCAACTTGAAACCATCCAATATGAGATTTGCATCTTCTACTATAAAGAGCTTCATAAAGAGCCATTTAGATGCTAGAGTTGTAACTATTGTTGTAAGCAAACTCAATAAGAGGTAGGTGATCATCCCAATTACCTTTGAAATTAATCACACAAGCCCTCAATATATCCTCTAAGGTCTGAATAGTGCGCTCTGCTTGACCATCTGTCTAAGGATGAAAAATAGTACTCAAGTTCACTATTGAACCCAAGCCTTTCTGGAATGACTTCCAAAACTGTGCAGTAAATTGTGCACCCCTATCTGATATAATCTAAATAGGAACTCCATGAAGTCTTACCACCTCCTGAATATATAACCTGGCATAATCCTCTGCTGAATGGGTAGTCTTTACCGGCAAAAAGTGGGCTAATTTGGTCATTCGATCCACAATCACCCAAATAGAATCATGCTGCTGCGAGAACTTGGCAAACCTGTGATGAAATCCATATTGATCATCTCCCACTTCCATTCCGGAAGTTCTATATTCTGAGCTATACCACCGGACCTTTAGTGCTTTACTTTAACTTGTTGGCAATTCAGACACTTAGCAACAAACTCTACAATGCTCTTTTTCATACTACTCCACCAATAAACCTCTCTCAAATCTTGATACATCTTTGTGGAACCCAGATGAATGGAATATCTGGAGCTATGATCTTCTTCACTGCCTCTATCTTCTGGGTATCAACTTTAATTCCTTCTCCAAACACAATGTGGCCTAGGAATGCCGCAGACTCAAGCCAAAACTCACACTTAGAGAACTTGGCATATAACTCCCTCTCTTTTAAAGTCTGGAGAACTATTCTAAGATGACTAGCATGATCTTCTTCATTCCTTGAATAGATTAGTATGTCATCAATGAAGACGATAACAGACATATCTAAATAAGGTTTGAAAACTTTATTCATAAGGTCCATGAATGCCGCAGGCACATTGGTCAAACCAAAGGACATGACCAAAAACTCATAATGACTATAACGGGTTCTGAAACCTGTCTTTGGAATGTCACGTTCCCTTACTCTTAACTGATGGTAGCTAGATCTGAGATCTATCTTAGAGAAACAGGTGGCACCCTGAAGTTGATCGAAAAGATCATCAATTCTCGGAATAGGATATTTGTTCTTGATGGTAACCTTGTTCAACTGATGGTAATCGATACACATTCGAAGGGAACCATCTTTCTTTCTCACAAATAAGATCGGAGCGCCCCAAGGTGAGATACTTGGTCGAATAAAGCCCTTATCAAGAAGATCTTTCAACTGCTCTTTAAGCCCTTTCAACTCTGCTGGTGCCATTCTATATGGCGGAATAGATATATGGCGAGTATTTGGAAGAATATTTATACCAAAGTCTATCTCTCTCTTGAGGGACTCCGGGAAGATCATCTAGAAAGACTTATGGAAATTCTTTTACTACTGAAACTAACTGAATATGAGGTATCTCAACACTAGAGTCATTAACTCGGACTAAGTGATAGACACACCCCTTAGAAACTAACTTCCTTACCTTAAGGTACGAAATAAAACGACCCTTAGGCGCTGCTGAACTGCTTTTCCACTCTAAGACTAGCTCATTTGGAAACATGAACTTGACAACTCGAGTTTTACAATCAACTGAGGCATAACAGGCATGAAGCCAGTCCATACCAAGAATGACATCAAAATCTACCATGTCTAACTCAATTAAATTAGCCACGGTACTCTTGTGATTGACGGAAATGGGACAATCACGATAGACTCTCTCTGCTAGAATAGACTCACCAATAGGTGTAGAAACACTGAATGGTTCATTAAGTTACTCATGAATAACATCAAAATTCATCGCAACGTAAAGAGTTACAAAAAATAAACTCACTCCTGGGTCTAGTAAAGCATAAAATTAGAGTTAAAGACTTGGATCATACCAATGACAATATCTGGCGAATCCTCTTGCTCTTGGCGACTGGTGATAGCATATAGGCAGTTTGATCCTCCGCCAGTATCGGCAGTTGCTCCTCTAGGTGCAGCTCTGTCTGGTGGCTCAACTGAAGAAGACTGGGCTCTATTACCCCCATTATCATTACCCTGCCTGTTCTTTGGACACTTTCACATGAAATGCCCATTCTGGTCACACTTGAAACAACCAGTGGAGCCCTCACGACAAGTACCTGAGTGGTTCCTACCACACTTAGCGCAAGCAGGATGCTTACTACCCCCTTGCACCACACTACCCTGAGAATAGACAGGCTTGGCTCTGAAATTCTGACTATTGTACTCACTTTTGTTCTTACATGCAGGTGCACTAGCATATGATGGAGCAGTTCCCTTCTGTTTCTATTGGAAGGATGACCGGTTGTCATTACTCTTCTGCTGCCCGGACTCATTCCATGTCTTTGCGCTCTTATTCTTAAACTCCTCTCTATCCCCCAACTTCTTTTCCTCAACCTGCTGCACAAAGACCATCAACCTTGAGATATCCATGTCACCTATCAGTATTGCAGCCTTGCCCTCTTTGCTTGATAAACGGGACAACCCAACAACAAACATACTCATTCTACTCCTCATATCCGCAACCATCTCCGGAGCATAATGGGATAGTTGGGTGAACTTCAACCCATACTCACGAACGCTTAAATAATCCTGTTTAAGTGTGAGGAACTCTCGTACCTTTCCTATTTCAGTTCTTGGGGAAAGAATCACCTCAAGAAGGCCTCATCAAAACAAGCCCAACTCACAGGTGGTGCATCCTTAGCTCGGTTCTTCTTCCTTTGATTGAACCAAATCCTAGCGACACCCTTCATTTGGTATGCAACTAGTTCCACCCTCTCAGTATCAATAATGTGCATGACATCAAATACCTTTTGCAGCTCCTCAATAAAGTTTTCTAGATCCTCCGTAGTGCTTGAACTAGTGAAACCTGGAGGGTTCATCCTCAACAACTCACGAATCCTTGAAGTGTCAGCCTCTTCTTATCGAGATCCTCTTTGTTGCCCAACCTGATTAGTCACAGCTTGACTTAGCATCCCAATTGCTTCCCTAAACTCAATATTAGTAACTTCTCCTTGAGGTTGCACTTTAGGTGCATTGGGTACCCCTTGCTCCTCAACATTACACCTAGCAGGACGACCTCTGTCAGCTCTTTGTGGAGGCATGGTTATCTGAAAACACACGCAAGCACTGGTTAGAAGGAAACTTTCTAGAGATCAAACTCTAACGCACAAAATGAGTGTAAAATAAGTGAGAAATTTTTCTAAGTGTTGCAGCCTCCTAATTATAGAGGTGGCGCACTTCACACCGATAATTAGGACTCTACAAACATGGCTTCATACCCCCTAGGACTCTTAAACTCTGTGCTCTAATATCAAGTTTGTCACTCCTCGAGCCTACACACCGGACATGGTTGGCACTCGAGAACCATTGCTGGCCCCAAGCGAACCCTTGGCCTAGCTTACTTACTCAGTGTAAGACTTAAACACAAGAAATAGTCTCAAAGGATAACTCATGCAAATATTTTTAAGGAATATTAAACTTAGCCAAAAGGGCAACTCAAGTCTCAACCATTAAAACATGAAATAGAAAATTTAAGAACTAATATCTGACTGTCTATGAAGCCTCTAAAATAACTGCGATGGATGTCGGGACAAGACCCCCGATCATCCTAATAATTTAAATACTAAAAAGCAAATGAAAACAAAGGAGCTCTCCGGAAAGAAAAGAGGCTCACGAATTGACTCTAAATGCTCAACTGGATCAACGACGCGCTGGATGATGATCCTGGTTACCTGTGTCTGTATCATAACAAGATGCAGGCCAAATGACATCAGTACATTGAATGTACGAGTATGTGAAGGGAATTCTAAGACAAGACATAAGCTTGAAAGGAACTGAAGAACTTACATGGCTCAACTCTACTCAATATAACTGAACTCTTTTCAATATAAAGTAGTTTAAAACAAGTGCAATATAAGGAAAAGCTGTTAAAAACATGTATGTCAACTCTGTGTATTTGGAAATACAATAATATTCTGTGTGTGCAAAGATACACTATAACTCCGAAATGTATGTAAAATACAAATAAACTGTGTATATAAAAATACAATTACTTCTGTGGGAGTTTCTCTAACAGACAACCATCACTTAAGTGCTATCGTGATGATACATCATTTTGCCTCACGCTACCAGGGCCGTCCTATACCTTGCCATGAGTATAGAACCTGAACTAGTAAGTGGATCCACTAGTCTATGCTAAAAGGCACTAAGGAATCATCTAAAACTATGATCCTTTTCTACCCATGGTGGCTACATGGTTTATGGGGGCTGTGAGTTGTCTAAACTCTCCCCCATATCGGTGCTCAATATTACTCCCATAATATTATACTAGCTCTTATGTTTAAAAACATACTTCTTTCTGTGATTTGAGATAATTGCTCAAAAACTTAGGTCAAAGGCTATCTTGGAAATCAACGTTTCCTCTCTTTCTTAATTGTGAAAGCATTTACTTTTTAATTGAAAACTAGCTCAAAGACTCTTTGGAAATCTCAGTTTGCTTTCTCGTTTAAATGTGAAAAGACTTACTCTTTACTGAAAACTAGCTCAAAGGCTCTTTTTGGAAATCAAGGTTTCCTTTCTTCTTTAAATGTTAAACCATTTTAAACTCTTTGGGAATACATAGTCTCCATATACACTTTTGAAGAACTAAACTTCAAATTTACTCTTTACTCAACTCAAAACTCAAGTCTTAAAACAAAGTTAAATCATTTGTAAAAGACTTTTGGAAGACTCTATGAACTTCTCTTGACTTGGCTCTTAACTTCTTTTGACTGGGATCTTAACTGATCTTTAAATTGAATTATGGATTCAAGGATTGAGATTTGTGATAGGAAAGATTTCATGATGTTTTGGAGTGTTTTTAGATAGTTAAACAGGAGAAAGGATCAAGAAATCTAGAAGCAAGTTCGGGATACGGAGATGCATTTAATTATTTGGTCGTGAAATAAATTTTGTGGCAGAACGATCCGTTACCGCTCCGCGACGCGAGGAATATTTTTCCAATCCTTAGTAATAGGTCAGCGTCGCGGATATGCTACCTAGATTTGCATATGTACACAAGAATCTAATCAAATACAACTCTAAAATCGACCTTAAACTCTCAAGAACTCCTCAACCTCATCCCAAATTCAAGAACGGAAGTAAATTCAAGAACACACATCAAGAACATTCAAACTTTCAACTTTTAGGAAGAATTCATGCTGAATTAAACATGTTTAGCGCGTGGGTGAACGAACCCAACGCTGTGTGAACTCACATACCTCGTAGGGATCACCCGTTGATGAAATCGACAAGCGATTCTTGAAGAACTTGACAATTCTTGCTCTTTCTCCTCCTTTCTCTTCTTCTTTTCTGTTTTCTAAAACCCTAACTCAATATCGTAAAAGCATAAACTAAATCTTATCAGTTTAGACCCCAATTAATTACCAAAAACTAAATTAAGTCATTGGGTATGGAAAAGACCATAATGCCCTTCTAAAATCCGGATTGGACATTTCCTTATTCGAATAACTCAACTTCCAATAGGGATATCTCACTCATACAAACTCGGAATTGTGCAAAATCGATAGCATTGGAAAGATCATTCCAACATATTTCCTACGATATCTGGAAACACACCTAACTCATCTTGAGTTAGAAGTTATGGTCGTTTTGAAGTTGACCAAAAACTCAACTTTAACACACTTAACAATTTCTAGATTTTCTTTATACTCTCCAAAAATGACTATTTCCTCTTTTAAATTCCTTTTTAGTTCTTTCTAGTTACAGAGTGTTACAAGAACCTACCCAACTTGTCCAAAGTGTGGTAAGAACCATCCGGGCGAGTGTCTTGCCGGAAAGGAAGAATGCTTTGGGTGTGGTCAGTCTGGTCACCGGTTGAGAGATTGCCGTTCTGCTAAACAGGGTCAAAGAGGCAATAATGGTAGGGCTTAGTCTGCAAATTCAGTAGCACCAGTAGGTCGCCCGACTCAGCAGGGTAATTCATCTGGTACAGGTGGCAGACAACACCAAAACAAGTTGTATGCTCTTTAGGCTCGCTAGGATCAGGAAGATTCTCCTTATGTAGTCACTGGTACATTATGAGTTTTTAACTTAGATGTTTATGATTTTTTAGACCTAGGGGCTACTCTTTCCTTTGTAACTCCATAGATAGTAGTAAACTTCGGTGTCAGTCCAGAAACTCTCTCAGAACCCTTCTCAGTCTCTACTCCAGTCGGTGACCCAGTTATTGCTAGACGGGTATACATAAACTGCCCTGTCACAGTCTCCCAGAAATTCACCTCAACAGATCTTGTAGAGTTAGAAATGGTAGATTTCGATATCATTCTAGGCATGGATTGGTTACATTCCTGTTATGCCTCTGTCAATTGTAGAACTAGGATCGTTCGTTTTTAGTTTCCAAACGAACCAATCCTAGAATGGAAGGGTAGTACCTTAGCGCCTATGGGTTGATTCATTTCTTACCTTAAGGACATAAAAATGATCTCTACGGGTTATCTCTATCATCTAGTCCGGGTTAAGGATTCAATCTCCAAAACCCCAACTCTTGAGTCAGTTCCAGTAGTTAATGAGTTCCCAGAAGTGTTTCTAGAAGATCTTCCCAGAGTTCCTCCCGAAAGGGAAATCGACTTTGGAATTGATCTCCGTCCAGATACCTAGACTATTTCTATTCCTCCTTACAAAATGGCTCCAGCTGAGCTTAAGGAATTGAAAGAGCAGTTGAAAGACCTTCCAGATAAGGGCTTCATCAGACCTAGTATTTCTCCATGGGGTGCACCAGTGTTGTTGGTGAAAAAGAAAGATGGTTCTCTCAGGATGTGCATTGACTATCAGCAATTGAACAAAGTCACAATCAAGGGTGCTAGTCATTTCTCAAAGATAGACCTCAGATCCGATTATCATCAGCTTAGAGTTAGAGATAGTGGCATTCTGAAAACAACCTTCAGAACTCGGTATGGTCATTATGAATTTGTAGTTATGTCATTTGGACTAACCAATGCTCATGCAGCTTTCGTGGATTTGATGAAAAGAGTGTTCAAGCAGTATTTGGACTTGTTTGTTATCGTCTTCATTGATGATATCCTCATTTAATCTAGGAATGAGGAAGAATATGTGAATCATTTGAGGGTTGTCCTGTAAACTCTCCAAGATCGCCAATTATTCGCTAAGTTTAGTAAATGTGAATTTTGGTTGCAATCTGTTGCTTTCCTTTGTCATATTGTATCTAGCAAAGGGATCCGAGTGGATTCTCAGAAAATAGAAGCAGTGAAACAATGGCGCAGACCTACCTCTCCTATAATTATCAGAAGCTTCTTGGGTTTAGCAGGTTATTACAAAAGGTTCGTGGAAAGATTTTCATCCATTGCCTCTCCACTGACTAAGTTGACGCAGAAAAAGGTTAAGTTTTAGTGGTCTGATAATTGTGAGAAAAGCTTTACAGAACTGAAAACTAAGTTGACTACAACTCCTATTTTGACTTTACCAGAGGGTTCAGACGGTTATGTGATCTATTGTGATACATACAAAGTTAGCCTCGGTTGTGTATTGATGCAACGAGATAAGGTTATAGCTTATGCTTCTAGAAAACTTAAGGTGCATGAGAAGAATTACCCAACTCATGACCTCGAGATTGCATTAGTGGTATTTTCCCTTAAGATTTGGAGAAATTACTTGTATGGTGTTCACGTAAATGTGTTCACAGACTATTTGGGCCTTCAATATGTGTTCATTCATAAAGAGTTGAATCTTCGCTAGAGGAGATGGCTTGAGTTCCTCAAGGATTATGATATGAGTGTGCATTACCATCCTGTTAAGGCCAATGGAGTAGCAGATGCTTTTAGCAGACTATTTATGGGTAGTGTAGCACATGTTGAGGAAGAAAGGAAAGAATCAGCAAAAGATGTTCACATGCTTGCTCGCTTGGGAGTTCACCTTATGAGCAGATCAGATGGTGGTGTAACAGTTCAGAATGGGTTAGAATCTTCATTGGTAGCAGAGGTTAAGGAAAACCAAGACAGTGATCCTATATTGCTTCAACTAAAGGGTGCAGTCTATCAGCAGAGGGCTAAGGTTTTCTCCCAATGGGGAGATGGTGTGCTTCACCATCAGGGTTTACTAATTTTTCCTAAGGTGGGTGAGTTGAGACATTAAATTCTTACAGAAACCCATAACTCCAGATATTCTATTCATCCAGGTGCCACTAAGATGTACTGTGATCTGCGGGAGGTCCTTTGGTGGAATGGTATGAAAAGGGATATAGCGAATTTTGTGGCTAAGTGCCCCAATTGTCAACAAGTGACCCAATTGTCAACAAGTGAAGGTAGAACATCAGAAACCAGGGGGTATGCCTCAGGAGATCAACATTCCTACTTGGAAGTAGGAAGTGATCAACATTGACTTCATTACATGTTTACCTCATACGCGCAGACAACATGACTCCTTTTGGGTGATAGTTGACAGAGTTACTAAGTCTGCGCGCTTTTTGGCGGTTAAGACTATAGACACGGCGGAGGACTACGCCAAGATTTACATTAATAAGATAGTTAGGTTGCATGGAGTTTCTTTGTCTATCATTTCAGATAGAGGTTGTCACGACCCAGGGGAACACCCTAGAAGTAACACGCTGTACTTGACCCCCAAGGGGTCTCATACAAGCCCTTAGCGTATCATAACATAAGATAATAGAAAAGTACGAAAATTTTAAAAAATATTTATCCATACAATCGAAGTTTTTTATAAAGCAAGTCGAAGTCTTTACTACACTTTGTCTCAAACCACCTAAACTCAACTTTGAATTAAAAACCTTTGGGAAGCAACCCATACAATAGTCTCATGACATGAAAGTAAAAGACATAAAGGAAATAGTGGCTTTGTCCTCAAAGCTATGAGGACTCACCCAAATCTTCAACTCCTTGCTCATTAGAAACCTATCCTCAAGAATGAAACTCATTCTTGGAACCCTACATTTGACTAGAATGTAGGAAAAGTATGCATTAGTACAAAAGTACTAAATATAATAGCTAGCACAACATCACAAGAACATAATATCATAAGGGTTAGTCAACATAAGACATAATCCAATACTTCATGAAACATCAACTATAAGAATAAGAGACAATATCATAATCATAAGTAAAGTCTCCAATATAAGCATCATATAAGCATTATTTCCCCCTTAGTATTTTATCTCATAAAAGAACCATTTCAAGTAACCTCAATGCATACTTGTGCAAAGCATGGACAAGACTCCATAATCCCATCCAAGTTAAGTATCCCTGTTTGGTCATCCTAAACATAGTCTATATCACTAGTCAAGCTTTAGAGTCTCATAAGTAGCTTCAAGTCATACTTGTGCAATGTATGAGTAAGACCCAATAATCCTACTCAAACTAAGTACCACCTTAGGCATCATACTAATCACCTTAGGATCTCATTATGTAGCTGAACTCTAATAACCAAAGGAATCTCTCACCTTTAGCCAATACTCACAAAGAAGGCAACTCTAGCACAATCCTATCCAAACATACATCATATAAGAGAACACTTTCTTGAATAACCTTAAGTTGTACTTGTGTAATGCATGAATGACATCCCATAATACCATTCATACAAAGCACCAATATTAGGTCCTCATACTCACAATCCTTAGTTAAAAACTAGTCCCTCTCTTTAAAGCTTAGAACACTATGAGGTACTTTCTTAAGCACATCTTAGTTCATTTTAAGGATGAACCCTTGAGACACCTCTTTAAGCATATCTAAGTTCATTATTAAGATGGACCCTATGAGATACTTCCTTAAGCATGTCTAAGTCCATTAATGCATTTGAAAACTTGGAGATACTTCTTTAAGTATGTCATAGTTCATTTGATATGGAGATTGCTACTAGAAACCTTAACTCAACTATGTGAAGGCTTCCATCTCATGAGACCTAACTTTGGGAAAACCCACACTCTACTACTTAAGAGTTCCCCCTTTACCTTGGATAGTCCTCACATCAGCTAGGTGTGGTTCTCCTTTCAGCTTGGAGCCCAAGCCCTATCTTGTGTGACACTCCATCTCATTGTCAATATCCACTTGGGGCCAAGCATACACCCAATATTTCACTATTAAACCTTGCCTAACATTCATGTCTCATGGAAGGATGTCCTTGACAATCAATCCATGTTCAAGTGATCTTATCACTTTATACATTCAAGCCTTTATAAGGTAGGTTAGGTGAGTATAGGCCTTTCACAATAATTATACCTATTAGACTTCTATTCATCACATTAGCTTTACCCTCAAAGCCTAGTGATTCAACATTCATGACTAGAAGCCTTACTCTCAAAGCTTTACTTCATTATATCCTCATTCATATCTAGATCACAAGACATTCAAGTCACAAGCTTCATCTTTAAGCAATTCTAGTCATAATTCATCATAAAGACTCATTCTCATTCATTACTAGTCAAGATCCATCATATAATCTTTCTAGTTCAATTCATGTTTACATGTTTCTATTCTTAGACAATTACTACTCATAACATCAATTCTAGAAGATCACCTCAATTTCACCTTTCATGCCACATGATTCAATTTCACAATTAGACTAGGTTTAACTATGGAAAACATGTAATATCATCATAATATCATGAATAAATACTAAAAAAATCATAAACAAGTACTATCCACTCAATTGGAATCATACCCATCACTACCCACAACATAGGAAGAAACCCTAGCTAGAATTGGGTTTTATCTTCACAATTGGGGGAAATCTAGGGGGGATCTATGGATGGAAGAATACATAGATGAATAATCTAACACGCCTTGATTCAAATCCCACACAAAATCTTGCAACAATGGAGTCTTGTTCTTGACCTAAGCTTCAAGCTCTATCTTCTTTATCAAGTCTTGAGTTTTCTAGAGAGAGAAATATTTGAGTGGAGAGTATTTTGGGGTTTTGATTTGGGTCTTTTGAAATAGTGAATTACTTGGGTGGTTAAAAGGTTAAAATATCTTATATAGGTGTTTTAAATCTAGGTAAAACGACCCCACTCAATAACCACCTTATTTGGAATTTCCCAAAAATAGCCCTACTTGGCGGCCTATTGTCCAGGCTTCACGAGAGGCACCACGGGTTGTGGTCCTCACCACTGACCGTGGTCCTGATTGTGGTCCTTGGACCAGCTAGGCCACTTGGTTTGGCCTCCACAAATCAATGGCATGACCACGAGCCTTCCCACGAACCGTGGTCAAGACTACTGGCTGTGAAGTGGTTTGTGTTCTATGGTCTGGTGGCTTGGCCTCAAGGACTTCCTCCAAAAGTCTAAGGGACCTTAACAAGGCCTCCCACGAAATGTGGTCAAGACCACCGGTCGTGGTGATGGCCGTGAACTTGGGGCAGTGCTTGCCAAGGGTGGGGTAGCCTTTGCCTTTGGCTTGGGCTTTGTCCCTTTGCCTTGGCACTTGCCCTTTGGCCTTGACCCTTGTAGCCCTCAACTAAACCTTAGATGGTCTACTAAACTACGGGGTGTAATATGTACCTTGACGTTTAACCCCTAAACCCATCATTCTAAGTACGAGTAGTCTTATCTACGACTCTAAGCCTCATATCAAACTCTAGAACCCTAACTTAAGGCTCTAGTTTAGTCTACTAGTTTCCGGGGTATTACAATATCTCCCCTTTGGATCATTCGTCCTCGAATGACGATTCTCAACACTTAATATAGGAGACGACTCTAGACTAGCTGCCCATCATGCATGCAACTCATCTAAATGCACATGAACAAATGAGGGAAAACTTAAATTCCAAACTAAACATGCTCAATGCAACACATGGGAGTAGGAACGACATCTAACAACCCAAGATTGCATAAAATTCTATATCTACTCATATTTAAGGAGGAACTACCATCTCCTAGCTTGAACATGCTCAATATACACTCATGGAGCCTAAATGCAATTTACTCTCAAAAAACATTTTATTCAAGGAGGAATCTTTCAACTCCGACTAAGGCATGCTCATATATTTATCTCATGTAGTCAAATAAGCAACTCTACTCGATGCACTACAACATGAGGCAAAGCAAAGCACATAAGTCATTTCTATCAAGACCTAAACTTTTTCATGAACATGCATATAAGGAAATCATGGCAACACATACATAAAGGACCAAATAATATCAGAACACAATAAAGCGTGAAACACATGCTGGTAGCCACACTAGGATGCTACTCTTGATCATTCTTAGCTTGGAGGTTATAGAACCTATTTTTCTTTTGAGGCTCCACATCTATACCATTTGAGGCAACTTGCTTATCCTCCCTTCCCATGGCCTTAAGCACTGGCTAATCTCTCATTTTGTGCCCACTCTTCCCACACCTATAACAACCATCCATGCCGGATAGGCACTTACCATAATGACTCCTTCCACACTTGGTGCAAGTAGACTTAGGTAATGAAGACCCACTACCTTTCTCTTGGTTAAACCTAGGGGTGTTGAAAGAATCTTGATCGGAATACCTTTGTTTAGACTTAGGTCTACCTTGCCCATCGGACTTAGCATTAGAAAAGTTCCCCTCATTGGTCCTAACCCTCTTCATCTCCCTATTCACTTGCTTGAGTTTTTACTCCTCAATTTGTTCGGCATGGACCATAAGACTTAAAATAATCACACTTAGGATAAACATTGCCGAACGACATTCATCGACTACTTATGAGCATACTCTTTCACATTCATACCTCCTTGACGAAGGTTAATGAATTATTGCATCTTTCGTTCCCTCAACTCTAGAGGAAAGAACCTATCAATGAATGCTTCTTTGAACTCTTCCCACTCTATTGGGCCCGCCTCTACTGGCCTATTGCCTTTCCATTGTTCATACCATATTTGTGCTACATCTCTCAATTGATTAGTGGCTAGATCCGCTTTCTCTACTGAAGTCAATCCCATGATAGCAAGCACCTTATACACCTCATCTATAAAACCTTGAGGATCTTCCTCCACTTTGGAGCCATAAAATTTCGGAGGGTTCATCCTCAAAAACTCTCTCACCCTCAAAGTCGCGGAATTCACATTAGGTTTCACCAGAGCTACCATCCCTTTATTGGCTTGGGCCATCATGGCTTGGGCCAACATTAGAAAAGCCGACCTAACCTCCACATCTGACATAGCCAGAGGATTATTGGAGCTTGATTAGCTTGAGGAGGGACTTGGGTGGAACTTGGAGAGGAATCTCTTGATCCATATTGCCTTCCTCATCTCTCCTAGCATTTGACCTTGTATTAGCCATACCCTGAAAAATCATAGGACACGGATTAGAAGAAGGACATACTAGAGCCAAACTCTATGGCACAACTTAGAGAAGGAAAAAGTGAGATTTCCTAAACATCCAATAGCCTCCTATTCATAAATGCGGTGCACTTCACATTTATAAACAAGACTCTACTAGACGTGGTTTGAGACAATCCTATAACCATTTTAAACCTTGTTCTCTGATTACCAAGTTCGTCACAACCCAGGGGTACACCCTAGAAGTAACACAACGTACTTGACCCCGAAAGGGTCTCATACAAGCCCTTAGTGTATCATAGTATAAAATAATATAAAAGTATAGAAATTTTAAAGAAACTTTATCCATACAATCGAAGTCTTTTATAAAGCAAGCCGAAGTCTTTACTACACGTTGTCTCAAACCATCTAAACTCAACTTTGAATTAAAAACCTTTGGGACGCAGCCCATACAATAGTCTCATGACATGAAAGTAAAAGACATAAAGGAAATAGTGGCTTTGTCCTCGAAGCTATGAGGACTCACCCAAATGTTCAATTCCTTGCTCCTTAGAAACCTATCTTCAAGAATGGAACTCAATCTCCAAACCCTACATTTGATTAGAATGTAGGCAAAGTATTCATTAGTACAAAAGTACTGAATATGAAAGCTAACACAACATCACAAGAGCATAATATCATAAGGGTTAGTAAACATAAGACATAATCCAATACTTCATGAAACATCAACTATAACCATAAGAGACAATATCATAATCATAAGTAAAGTCTCCAACATAAGCATCATATAAGCATTATTTCACCCTTAGTCTTTCATCTCATGAGAGAACCATTTCAAGTAACCTCAAAGCATACTTGTGAAAGACATGGACAAGACCCCATAATACCATCCAAGCTAAGTAACCCTCTTTAGTTATCCTAAACATAGTCCATATCACTAGTCAAGCTTTAGCCTCTCATAAGTAGCTTCAAGTCATACTTGTGCAATGTATGAGTAAGACCCCATAATTCTACTCACACTAAGTACCACCTTAGGCATCATACTAATCACCTTAGGATTTCATTCTTTAGATTAACTCTCATAACCAAAGGAATCTCTCACCTTTTGCCAATACTCACAAAGAAGGCAACTCTAGCACAATCCTATCTAAACATACATCATATAAGGGAACACTTTCTTGAATAACCTTAAGTCGTACTTGTGCAATGCATGAATGGTATCCCATAATACCATTCATACTAAGTACCACTTTTAGGTCCTTATACTCACACTTCTTAGTTGGAAACTAGTCCCTCTCTTTAAACCTTAGAACACTATGAGGTACTTGCTTAAGCACATCTTAGTTCATTATTAGTTTGAACCTTATGAGACACCTCTTTAAGCATGTCTAAGTTCATTATTAAGATGGACCCTATGAGATACTTCCTTAAGCATGTCTAAGTCCATTAATGCATTTGAACACTTGGAGATACTTCTTTAAGTTTGTCATATTTCATTGGATATGGAGATTGCTACTAGAAACCTTAACTCAACTATGTGAAGGCTTCCATCTCATGAGACCTAACTTTGGGAAAACCCACACTCTACTACTTAAGAGTTCCCCCTTTACATTTGGATAGTCCTCACATCAACTAGGTGTGGTTCTCCTTTCAGCTTGGAGCCCAGGCCCTATCTTGTGTGACACTCCATCTCATTGTCAATATCCACTTGGGGCCAAGCATACACCCAATATTTCACTATTAAACGTTGCCTAACATTCATGTCTCATGGAAGGATGTCCTTGACAATCAATCCATGTTCAAGTGATCTTATCACTTTATACATTCAAGCCTTTATAAGGTAGGTTAGGTAAGTATAGGCCTTTCACAATAATTATACCTATTTGACTTCTATTCATAACATTAGCTTTACCCTCAAAGCCCAGTGATTCAACATTCATGACTAGAAGCCTTACTCTCAAAGCTTTACTTCATTATATCCTCATTCATATCTTGATCACAAGACATTCAAGACACAAGCATCATCTTTAAACAATTCAAGTCATAAATTATCATAAAGACTCAATCTCCTTCATTCCTAGTCAAGATCCATCATATAATCTTTAGTCTATTTCAATTCATGTTTACATATTTCTATTCTTAGACAATTACTACTCATAACATCAATTCTAGAAAATCACCTTTGAACCCTCAATTTCACCTTTCATGCCACATGATTCAATCTCATCAATTAGACTAGGGTTAACCATGGAAAACATGTAATATCATCATAATATCATGAATCAATACTAAAAAAATCATAAACAAGTACTAACCACTCAATTGGAATCATACCCATCACTACCCACAACAAAGGAAAAAACCCTAGCTAGAATTGGGTTTTATCTTCACAATTGGGGGAAATCTAGGGGGGTTCTATTGATGGAAAAATCCATAGATGAATAATCTAACATACCTTGATTTAAAGCCCTTACAAAAGCTTGCAACAATGGAGTCTTGTTCTTGACCTAAGCTTTAGGCTCTATCTTCTTCTTCTTCTTCTCCTTTTTCTTCTTCTTCTTCTTCTTCTTGTTCTTCAAGTCTGGAGTTTTCTAGAGAGAGAAATATTTGAGTGGAGAGTATTTTGGGGTTTTGATTTGAGTCATGTGAAATAGTGACTTAATTGGGTGGTTAAAGGGTTAAAATATCTTATATAGTTGTTTTAAATCTAGGTATAACGACCCTACTCAATAACCACCTTATTTGGAATTTCCCAAAAATAGCCCAACTTGGCAGCCTACTGTCCAGGCTTCACAAGAGGCACTATGGGTCGTGGTCCTCACCACTGACCGCTGTCCTTCTTGTGGTCCTTGGATGAGTAGCTAGGCTACTTGGCTTGGCCTCCACAAATCCAAGGCATGACCAGGAGCCTTCCCACGAACTGTGGTCAAGACCACTAGTCGTGAAGTGGTTCGTGGTCCATGGTCTAGTGGTTTGGCCTCAAGGACTTGCCTCCTCAAGTCTAAGGTACTTTCACGAGGCCTCCCACTAACCATGGTCAAGACCACTGGTCGTGGTGATGGCCGTGAACTTGGGGCAGTTCTTGCCAATGGTGGGACAACCTTAAACTTTGGATTGGGCTTTGCCCCTTTGCCCTCGCACTTGACCTTTAGCCTTGAACCTGGTAGCCCTCAACTAAACCCTAGATGGTCTACTAAACTACGGGGTGTAATACGTACCTTGACATTTAACCCCTAACCTTTCATTCTAAGTACGAGAAGTCTTATCTACGACTTTAACTCTCATATCAAACTCTAGAACCCTAACTTAAGGCTTTAGTTTAGTCTACTAGTTTCTGGTGTATTACAGAGGTTCTCAATTTACCTCTCATTTCTGGAAGTCATTTTAGAAAGGTCTTGGTACTCAGGTTAATCTTAGCACAACATTTTATCCACAAACGAATGGTCAGGCATATCGTACCATTCAGACCTTAGAGGACATGTTTAGATCTTGTGTGATCGATTTCTAGGGTAGTTGGGATGATCACCTTCCTCTTATAGAATTCACCTTCAATAATAGCTACCATTCCAACATTCAGGTGGCCTCTTATGAGGCATTGTGTAGGTGTAGATGTAGATCTCCAGTTGTTTTGTTTGAAGTAAGTGAAACAACTTTGATAGGGCTAGATTCGGTTCATGATGCCATGGAGAAAGTTCAGCTCATTAGAGATAGACTTAAGACAACCTAGAGTCGCCAGAAGTCCTATGAAGATGTAAGGAGAAGGGACCTGGAGTTCAAAGTTGATGATTGGGTTTTCCTAAAAGTGTCACCTATGAAGGGGGTGATGAGATTTGGTAAGAAAGAGAAACTCAATCCTAGATATGTAGGCCCTTACAATATCTTGAAAAGAGTTGGTAAAGTGGCTCATGAGATAGAGTTGCCAGCAGAAGAAGCAGCAGTGCATCCGATCTTTCACATTTCGTTGTTGAAGAAGTATGTGGGTGATCGTCCATAGTACCATTGGAAAGTGTGACTGTGAAAGATAGACTCACTTATGAGGATGTGCCAGTTGAGATTCTTGATCGTCAAGTTCGAAGGTTGAGAAACAAAGAAGTCGCATTAGTGGAGGTTTTATGGAGGAGCTAGTTAGTAGAGGCTACTTGGGAGGCAGAAGCAGCCATGAGGGCCAAGTATCCTCATCTCTTTCCTTCCGATTCCACTCTAGCTTGAGGTAATAGTTCATCTCCCGTTCTTTAGTCATTCATGCGTAGTTTCAGTCTAAGTATCATTTTCCTTCAGTTATAATTGCATTTTCAGCGTATTTGCATGTTCTTGGAACTTAGTTTAGTTAGATTTTAGTTTCCAGTGTTTAGTGGTGTAACATCTTGCTATTTGAAAGAACTAGAAAGAAGTTAGAATTGGAAATAGTCATTTTAGGAAAGAATGAAAAATTTGGAAATTTGTTAAGTTATGTTAAGTTTGAGTTTTAGGTCAACTTCAAATGACCATAACTCCTAGATAAAGATGATTTAGGTGTGCTTCCAAATACCGTAGGAAAGATTTTGGAATTATCTTTCCAACGCCACCAAATTTGCGTGATTCCGAGTTTGTATGACTGAGATATGCCTATTTGAAGTTGCGTTGTTCAAATAAGGAAAGTCTAAACCGGATTTTGGAAGGGTATAATGGTCTTTTAACTACCCAATTAAATTATTTCGTTTTTAGTAAGTTATGTGGGGTCTAAACTAAGTTAGTTCAGTTTACGCAATTAAGAATTACACTACGGCTTTGAGAGAAGAGAAAAGAGGAGAAAGGAGAAGAGAAGTTCAAGATTCGTCAAGTTCTTGCGATTTGGGTTGTGCAATTCACCAAGGATTCAATCCTACAAGGTATGTGAGACTTTCATAGCGTTGGGTTTGTTCACCTATGCGCCAATCATGTTTGTTTCAGCGAAATTCGTTTCTAGGAAGTTGAAAGTATGATATTCTTGAATTATGTTCTTGAAGTTTTTCTTTAGTTCTTGAGATTTGATGGGATTTCGGAGTTCTTGGTGGAATCATGTCGATTTAAGAGTTGTTTTGAGTTAGATTCTTATGTGTATATACTGGGTATTTGAATCTATAGAGGGATTGAGAAAAAGAATCGGATTTAGGCGAATTTGGGTGAGAAAACGAAGAAGGAAAAAAGTCGAGCAGGTTTTGGCACGCAAGTCCACGTCCCAGACTTGCTCCCCCAGTGCACAAAAAAAACACCTCTGCGTCGCGGAGAAGACGCGGACTCCTCTGTTTAATAAAAAAATTTCGCGATCAAATATTTAAATGCATATCCGCGTCATGGACTTGTTTTGCAGACAGAGATTTCTTGATGGTTTCTCATGTTTAACTATCTAAAAACACTCCTAAACATCATGAGATCTTTCCTATCACAAATCACAACCCTTGAATCCATAAATTCAATTCAAGGAAAGTTAAGAGTCAAGTCAAGAGAAGTTCATAGAGTATTTTCCAAAAGTATTTCACAAATGTTTTAACTTTGTTTTAAGACTTAAGCTTTGAGTTGAGTAAAGAGTAAGAGTAAAGTTCATTTCTTCAAAGATTATACGGGAACTAAGTATTCCCAAAAGTTAAAATGTTTTCACATTTGAGCAAGAAAGGAAACACTGATTTCCTAGAGAGCTTTTATGCTAAGTTTTGAGTAATTATCTCAAACCAAAGAAAGAGTTTTGTTTTAAAAACATATGAGTTGAGTATATTTTAGGAGAAGATTGAACACTGATATGGGGACACGAGTTCATAATAACTCAAGTCTCCATAAACCATTTAGTCATCATGGGTAGAAAAAGATCATACTTGTTAGATGATTCCTTAGTGCTTTTTTAGCATAGACTAGTGGATCCACTTAGTTGTGGCGTTCTATATGGCAGTAAAGTATAGGACAGTTCTGGCAGCGTGGGCAAGACGATGTATCATCACTTAGGCTCATAGTGGTGGTTGTTGGTTAGAGAAACTCCCACAATATTATATTACTTTATATGTAAACTGAATTGTTATTGTATTTTTTTAACAAATTGAGTTGCTAACTCCTGTTTTAAATGCTTTGTCTAAGTGCACCACTATTGTTGTTTACTTTGCATTGTAGTTGAGTTATTCATGAGTTTAGTAAAGCCAAGGTAAGTGTTATTTTCAGATTCCTTTCAAGCTTATGTCTTGTTTAGTATTCCTCTCGCATACTCGTACATTCAATGTACTGATGCCATTTGGCTTGCATCATCTTATGATGCAGACACATGTAACCAGGATCAACATCCAGCGCCTCGTTGATCCAGTTGAGCACTCAAAGTCAATTGGTGAGCCTCCTTGCTTTTCGGAGGGCTCATTTTTACATATCTTTCTAGTATTTCAGTTGTTAGGGTGATCGGGGGTCTTTTCCCGACACCCCTCTTTGTTTTAGTGACTTCATAGACGAGTAGTTATAGTTCTTTAGTCTTTCCATTTTCAGTTGTATACGTTAAGACTGGAGTTGCCATTTTGGCAAAGTTATTATCTCTTAAGTTATTGCATGAGTTATATTTTTAGACTATTTCTTATGTTTAAGTCTTTCGCTGAGTAAATAAGCCACGCCGAGCGTTTGCTTGGGGCCAATAATGGTTCTCAAGTGCCAGTCCCGCCCATAGTGTAGGCTTGGGGAGTGACAAACTTCGTATCAGAGCATAGAGTTCAAGAGTGTTATGGAGTCTATGAAACCGTGTCTGTGGAGTCCTAGTTATCGATTTGCAGCACGCCACATTTATAATTAAGAGGTTGCAACACTTAGAAAACTACCCCACTTCTTTCACACTCATTTCGTGTGTTAGAGTTTGATCTCTAAAAAGTTTCTTCTAATTTGTGCTTGTGCTTGTGTGTGTCTGTTAATCATGCCTCCACGAAGAGCTATCTTAGGTCATCGTGCTAGGAGGAACGTTGAGGAGCAAAGGGTACCTAATGCACCTGAAGTGCAACCCCAAGGAGAAGTTACGAATACTGAGTTCAGGGAAGCGATTCGAATGTTAAGGCAAGCTATGACTAACCAAGTTGGGCAACAAAGAGGAGCTAGACCGAAAGTGGCTGATACTTCGAGGATTCGAGAGTTCTTAAGGATGAATCCTCCAAGTTTCACTGGTTCAAGCACAACTGAGGATCCAAATAGTGATGGCAATGGGGTGGGGCGGATGCGGGGCGAGGCGGGGCAAGGGTGGGTTTAAGGCTATGTGAAGGGGGGACGGGTTTAAGCTTTTGTGGTGCGGGTTGGATGCGGAGCGGGTTGGAGTAAGTTTTTTTAAAATTAATGTGGGGCGGGGCGGGTTGCGGGTATATGTGATTTTATGTGGGTTCAAACTTAATTTTAAATTTTTACATGTTATAAGAGTGATAGAACATTATTTATTAAGATAATTTCATTAAAACTACTAAAATATTAAAGATAATAAATGAAAATGGCTCAATAAAAAATAATACAATTTCTTACATATTTCCCAATTGACTTTTAAAAAATAAAATTGTAAGTCACTATCCTATTAAATTAATACAACTTAATGAAAAAATGAATTTTATTTTTAGTATCAAACATAACTAGAAAAAAAAATTAAAAAAATTATGCGGGGCGGGTCTATGCGGGGAGGGGTGAGTGGGTTGAAAATGAAAAGAGTTGTTATGCAGGGCGGGGCGGGGCGGATTAAAAATTTTGTGGGTTAAGCTAAACCCGCACCGTCCCCCCCACACTGCCCCATTGCCATCCCTAGATCCAGAGAACTTTATTTAGGAACTGCAGAAGGTATTTGAAGTTATGCATGTTACGGATGCTGAGCGAGTAGAACTAGCTGCATATCAACTGAAGAATGTTGCTAGGACTTGGTTTGACCAGTGGAAGAAGGGTAGAGCTGAGGGAGCACCACCTGCGAGTTGGGCTTGTTTTGAGGAGGCCTTATTGGGGCGTTTCTTTCCCCGAGAACTGAAAGAGGCCAAGGTACGAGAGTTTCTCACTCTTAAGCAGGATTCACTAAGTGTTTATGAGTACAGCTTGAAGTTCACCCAACTATCCCGATATGCTCCTGAGATGATTGCGGTTATGAGAAGCAGGATAAGTCTTTTTGTTGATGGGTTGTCCTGTCTGTCAAGCAAAGAGGGCAAGGCAACCATGCTAATTGGGGACATGGATATAGCAAGGTTGATGGTCTATGTGCAGCAGGTTGAGGAAGAGAATCTGAGGGATAGAGAGGAGTTTAGAAATAAGAAAGCGAAGACAGAGAATGAGTCCAGGCAGCAAATAAATAATGTGAACCGGTCTTCTTTCCAACAAAAGTAAAAAGGACTTGCTCTATCATCTGCTAGTGCACCTGCACCCAGAAATAAAAGTGAGTACAATAGTTAGAATTCACAACACTTTAGGGCTAGACCTGCCCAATCTCAGGGTAGTGTGGCACAATGAGATAACTGGGCTCTTGCATGTGATAAGTGTGGTAGGACCCACCCAGGTAAATGTCGCGATGGCTCCACATATTGTTTCAAGTGTGGACAAGAGGGTCACTTCATGAAAGAGTGCCCTAAGAACTAGCAAAGTAATAGGAATCATCGCAATAGAGCCCGATCTTCATCAGTTGCTCCACCAGATAGGGCTGCACTTAGAATAGCTACTTCTGGTACTGGCGGAGGAGCAAACCTCCTTTATGCGATCACTAGTCGTCAAGAGTAAGATAATTCTCCAAATGTTGTCATTGGTATGATCAAAGTCTTTACTCTTGATGTTTATGCTTTGCTAGACCCAGGAGCAAGTTTATCTTTTGTGACTCCTTATGTTATAAATAATTTTGATGTTCTTCCTGAGAAACTTTGTGAACCCTTTTGTGTTTCTACACCTGTTGGGGAGTCTATTCTAGCTAAGTGAGTATATCATGATTATGTCATTTCCATCAATCACAAGAACACCATTGTTGATTTAGTTGAGTTAGACATGGTAGATTTCGATGTCATTCTTGGTATGGACTGACTTCATGCCTTTTAGGCCTCCATTGATTATAGAACTAGAGTTTTTAGGTTTCAAATTCCTAATAAGCTAGTTATAGAGTGGAGTAATAGTTCAGCAGTGCCAAATGGTCGTTTTATTTTGTACCTTAAGGTGAGAAAGTTAGTTTCCAAGGGGTGTCTATCACTCAGTCCGAGTTAATGACTCTAGTGTTGAGATACCTCATATTCAGTCAGTTTCAGTAGTAAAAGAGTTTCCAGAAGTCTTTCCTGATGATCTTCCCGAAGTCCCTCCTGAAAGAGAAATAGACTTCGGTATAGACATTCTTCCAAATACTCGTCCTATATCTATTCCTCCATATAAAATGGCTCTAGAAGAGTTGAAAGAACTAAAAGAGCAGTTGAAAGATCTCCTTGATAAGGTTTTTATTTGACCAAGTGTCTC
The DNA here is from genome assembly GCA_029582605.1 of Solanum gracilifrons. NCBI lineage: Eukaryota > Viridiplantae > Streptophyta > Magnoliopsida > Solanales > Solanaceae > Solanum > Solanum gracilifrons. Next base: position 39,325 of record JAJOOH010009248.1, read on the forward strand.
ACCTTGGGGTGCTCTGGTCTTGTTTGTGAGGAAGAAGGATGGTTCCCATAGGATGTGTATAGATTACTGCCAATTGAACAAGGTTACCATCAAGAATAGGTACCCTCTTCCGAGAATTGATGATCTCTTCGATCAACTTTCGGGGGCTACTTGTTTCTCTAAGATAGACCTCAGATAAGGCTACCATCAGTTGAGGGTAAGGGAAGGTGATATTCCAAAAACAGCATTCAGGACTCATTATGGTCATTTTGAGTTCCTAGTTATGTCCTTTGGTTTGACCAATGTGCTTGCAACATTCATGGACCTTATGAATAGAGTATTCAAGCCTTATTTAGATATGTTTGTTATCGTATTCATGGATGACATACTAATCTATTAGAGGATTGAATAAGATCATGCTAGTCATCTCATAATAGTTCTCCAAACTCTAAAGGATAGAGAGTTGTATGCCAAGTTATCTAAGTGTGAATTTTGGCTTGAGTTTGTGGCATTTTTAGGCCACATTGTGTCTGGAGAGGGAATTAAAGTTAATACCCAGAAAAATAAAGGCAGTGTAGAATTGACCTAAACCTACATCTCCAACTGATATTAGGAGTTTCTTGAGCTTGGATGGCTATTATAGAAGGTTCGTAGAGGGGTTCTCATCTATTTCATCCCCTTTGACCAAGTTAACTTAGAAAATAGTGAAGTTTCAATAGCCTGAAGCTTGTGAGAAAAGCTTTCAGAAATTGAAAAAGAGGTTGACTTCTGCCCAGTATTGACCCTACCAGAACGTACGCAAGGCTTTGTTGTATATTGTGATGCGTCTAGAGTTGATTTGGGTTGTGTGTTAATGAAAAATGGCAAAGTTATAGCTTATGCCTCCAGACAGTTGAAAGTTCATGAGAAGAATTATCCAACCCATGATCTAGAATTGGCTGCCGTAGTATTTGCTTTGAAAATATGGCGCTATTATCTTTACAATGTTCATGTGGATGTGTTCACCGATCATAAGAGTCTTCAGTATTTGTTTACTCGGAAAGAGCTTAATCTCAGTCAAATGAGGTGGTTAGAATTACTCAAGGATTATGATATGAGTATTCTTTTCCACCCAAATAAGGCTAACGTTGTTGCTGATGCCTTGAGCAAGTTGTCTATGGGTGATACCGCCCATTTTGAGGAAGATAAGAAAGAGCTAGCAAGAGATGTGCATAGACTTGCCTGATTGGGAGTTCGATTGATGGATTCCACCAAAGGAGGAGTAGTGGTGATGAAGTAAAAGAGAAGCAGGACCAAGATCCCATTTCGCTTGAATTGAAGGCAAATGTTCATAAGAAAAAAATAATGGCTTTTGAATAAGGGGGAGATGATGTGTTGAGGTATCAAGGTAGATTGTGTGTACCAAGGGTGGACTAACTCTAAGAGAGGATCATGGAGGAAGCACATAACTCCAAATATTCTATCCATTCGGGTTTCACAAAGATGTATCATGACTTGAGAGAAGTTTATTGGTGGAGTAGTATGAAGAAGGTCATTGCAGAGTTTGTTGTTAAGTGTCTGAATTGCCAATAAGTTAATGTAGAGCACCAAAGGACCGGTGGTATGGCTCATAATATAGAACTTCCCGAGTGGAAGTGGGAGATGACCAATATGGAGCTCATCATAGGTTTACCAAGGTCTCGCAGGCAACATGATTCTATTTGGGTGATTGTTGATAGAATGACTAAATCAACCCACATTTTGCCAGTAAAGACTACTCACTCGGCATAAGATTATGCTAAGTTGTATATTCAAGAGATAGTTAGACTTCATGGGGTGCCAATTTCAATTATTTTAGACAGATTTACTGCACAGTTCTGGAAATATTTTCAGAAGCTTGGGTTCAAAAATAAACTTAAGTACTACCTTTCGTCCTCAGACATATGGTCAAGCAGAGCGTACTATTCAGACCTTAGAGGATATGTTGAGGGCTTGTGTGATTGATTTCAAAGGTATTTGGGATGATCACCTACCTCTTATTGAATTTACTTACAACAATAGTTACCACTCAAGCATCCAAATGGCTCCTTATGAAGCTCTTTATGGGAGAAGGTGCATATTTCCTATTGGATGGTTTGAAGTTGATGAAGATGGGTTGATAGGACTAGACTTAGTTCATCAAGCTATGGAGAAAGCGAAAGTGATTCAAGAAAGGTTGGAAACAACGCAGAGTCGCCAGAAATCCTACACTGATGTTAGGAGAAAGGAATTAGAGTTCGAAGTAGATGATTGAGTCTACTTGAAAGTTTCACCCATGAAAGGTGTTATGAGGTTTGGTAAGAAGGGGAAGCTTTGTCCCCGGCATATTGGTCCTTACAGAATATCCAAGAGGATTGACAATGTAGCTTATAGTTGGAATTACCATAAGAGTTAGCAGCGGTTCATCCGGTATTTCATATTTCCATGCTGAAGAAGTGCATGGGAGATCCTTCACTTATCATACCAACTGAAGATATCGGTATCAAGGATAGCTTATCTTATGAGGAGATTTCGGTTCAGATTCTAGATCGCCAAGTTCGCAAGTTGAGGACTAAGGAAGTAGCATCAGTCAAAGTTCTTTGGAGGAGCCAGTTTGTTGAGGAAGCTACTTAGGAAGCTGAGGAAGATATGAAGAAGAGATATCCACATCTCTTTGAGCCCGGAGAAATTCCATACCAAGGTACTAATACTCTTCTTAGTACTCTTTAATTTATATACTTGATGTGTTAGATTTACTTGTTGGGTGTGCGAGCTGAATGTTAGATGTTACACCCTTAGCCTTGTAAGAGTAATATCATTCGAGGTCGAATGTTCCCAAGGGGGGGAGATATTGTAACATATTGCTATTTGAAAGAAATATAAAGAAGTTAGAATTCGAAATAGTCATTTTAGGAAAGAATGAAAAATTTGGAAATTTGTTAAGTTATGTTAAGTTTGAGTTTTGGGTCAACTTCAAATAACCATAACTCCTAGATCAGGATGCATTAGGTGTGCTTCCAGATACCGTAGGAAATATCTTGAATTATCTTTCCAACGCCACCGAGTTTGTGTGATTCTGAGTTCGTATGAGTGAGATATACCTATTTGAAATTGGGCTGTTCAAATAAGGAAAGTCTAAACCAGATTTTGGAAGGGTATAATGGTCGTTTAACTACCCAATTAAATTATTTAATTTTTAGTAAGTTATGTGGGGTCTAAACTGATTTAGTTCAGTTTACGCAATTAAGAAATACGCTAGGGCTTTGAGAGAAGAGAAAAGAGAAGAAAGGAGAAGGGAAGTTCAAGATTCGTCAAGTTCTTGCGATTTTGGTTGTGGAATTCGCCAAAGGATTCAATCCTACAAGGTATCTGAGACTTTCATAGCAATGGGTTCGTTCACCCACGCGCCAATCATGTTTGTTTCAGCGAAGTTCATTTCTACGAAGTTGAAAGTATTATGTTCTTGAATTATGTTATTGACGTTGCTTTAGTTGAAATTTGATGGGATTGTGGAATTCTTGGTGGAATTATGTCGATTTAAGAGTTGTTTTGAATTAGATTCTTGTGTATGTATACTGGGTATTTGAATATAAAGAGGGATTGTGAAAAAGAATTGGATTTAGGCGCATTGGGATGAGATAACGAAGAAGGAAAAAGTTGAGCAAGTTTTGGCACAGAAGTTTGAGTCGCGGACTTGCTCCCCTAGTGCACAAAAACAACACCTCTGCGTCGCGGAGAAGACGCAGACTCCTCTGTTTCAAAATAAAATTATGCTATCAAATATTTAAACGCATCTCTGCATCGCGGACTTGTTTCCAGACTGAGATTTCTTGATCGTTTCTCATGTTTAACTATCTAAAAACATTCCTAAACATCATGAGATCTTTCCTATCACAAACCCATAAATTCAATTCAAGGAACGTTAAGAGTCAATCCAAGAGAAGTTCATAGAGTTTTTTCCAAAAGTCTTTAACAAACGTTTTAACTTTGTTTTTAGACTTAAGCTTTGAGTTGAGTAAAGAGTAAGAGTAAAGTTCATTTCGTCAAAAATTATACGGGAACTAAGTATTCCCAAGAGTTAAAATGTTTTCACATTTAAGCAAGAAAGGAAATATCGATTTCCATGAGAGCTTTTAAGCTAAGTTTTGAGTAATTATCTCAAACCAAAGAAAAAGTTTTGTTTTAAAAACATATGAGCTGAGTATATTATGGTAGTAGTATTGAGCACCGATATGGGGACGCGAGTTCATAATAACTCAAGTCTCCATAAACCATGTAGCCATCATGGGTAGAAAAAGATCATACTTTTTAGATGATTCCTCAGTGCTTTTTTAGCATAGACTAGTGGATCCACTTAGTTAAGGCGTTCGAAATGACGGCAAAGTATAAGATAGTTCTGGCAGCGTGGGCAAGACGTTGTATCATCACTTAGGCTCATAGTGGTGGTTGTCGGTTTGAGAAACTCCCATAGTATTATATTACTTTATATGTAAACTGAATTTTTATTGCATTTTCTTAACAAATTGAGTTGTTATCTCCTATTTTAAATGCTTTGTATAACTGTACCACTATTGTTGTTTACTTTGCATTCGAGTTGAGTTAATCATGAGTTGAGTTAAAGCCAAGGTAAGTGTTATTTTCAGATTCCTTTCAAACTTATTTCTAGTTTAGTATTCCCCTCGCATACTCGTACATTCAATGTACTAATGCCATTTGGACTGCATCATTTTATGATGTAGACACAGGTAACCATGATCAACATCCAGCACCTCGTTAATCCAGTTTAGCACTCAGAGTCAGTTGGTGAGCCTCCTTGCTTTCCGTAGGGCTCCTTTTTACATAACTTTGTAGTATTTCAATTGTTAGGATGATCGGGGGTCTTGTCCCTACATCCCTCTTTGCTTTAGAGGCTTCATAGAGTAGTAGTTATAGTTCTTTAGTCTTTCCATTTTCAGTTGTATACGTTAAGACTGGAGTTGCCATTTTGGCTAAGTTATTCTCTTAAGTTATTGCATGAGTTATATTTTGAGACTATTTCTTATGTTTAAGTCTTCCGCTGAGTAAGTAAGCTAGGCCGAGGGTTCGCTTGGGGCCAGCAATGGTTCTCGAGTGCCGGTCCCACCCAGGGTGTAGGCTTGGGGAGTGACAAGTAGTGGGGTTTGTAGCTCTTTCCCTCTATATTCAGCTACTTTAGTCTTCATTCGATGATGAATAATCCCAAGAGGGAGATAATGTAACACCCCATATGCTAGAACTACCAAAATACAAATTTCAGAAGTTGAAGGTGCCACTGACGGGCACCACCCACAGACTTTAGGGTGAACCACGGTCCGTCCTAGTGGTCCGTGGTTTATCACCTGCAACCACCTTCCAGAACCCCTAGAAAATTTGGCTAAGGGTCAGCATACGCCAGGACCTACATACCGTAGGTATGACCACAGTCTGTGGTCTAAAGCTGTAGGTTAGACCCTCAAATTTCAAATCTCTGAAGTTGAGCGACGACTGACCAGAATAGACTGTCGGTCCATCCACAGTCCGTCGGTGACCTGACAACTTTTAAGTCAGGGGCCGTTTGATCTTTTCCCTATGCATTGGACACCTAAACTACGCCATTTAACTGCTAAACTATGTGGTTTTGGTCAGTTTTAGCCTAGTAAACTAATTAGAGATTACCTTAATAAATCTTTCACCAAAATCAAGCAAACTTAGAGCAAATTAGAGAGAAAAGTCGAGCAGCCCTTGTTCAAGAACGCAACGAGTTCTCATCAGTTCTAGCCCTGAAATCGAAAAATTTATCTGTGGAATTCGTCACCAGGTATGTGGGATTTCACTAGTGGGTTCCTTTCACCCATTGGGTCCCTAGATTTTAGTCAAAATCTTGATTCCCTTAATATTATCTAGACCTAGGGTTTCTTGAATGTTAGAAATTGTTGGGTTTTAGCTGTTAGAATGATCCAAATCAGATTATGATATTATTGCTTAGTTTCTTGCATGATATTCAGAACCCAAGTGGTGTAGATTCATTTAGTTCATGAATTACACATGCTAGGTTAGTCTAAACAAGTATACATGCTGCAGTTTATGAATGTCACATTATTAGTTATCATTGTTGCATTCTTAAATTTTGCATGTAAGTAATTGAGCTATCCAGTACTTCAGTATTTCAGTCATAATATTGCTTACATACATTCTAATTGGGAGTAGTCTTAGACCGAGTGGACTAGGGTTTAGCGTACCCGAATAGTCATAGAACTACGTGCCCCCGTAGGTTTATAAGTCCCCTCTGTGGGCATTACATCTTAGTGATCAGGCCAGTCCTACCTCTATACATCTGGCAGGGTGTATTGGGTCCTCTCGATGGGGCTTATATATTGGATTCCACATTTAGCTGATGTGGTTTATGTCGGTTATTAGTAGCTCCCATAGTCAGATTATATTGCATTGACCAGGTTATCAGTACAATTCAATATTCAGTTTCAGTATGTTATAAAACTTGGTCATTGCATTCAGTTAGTTCATGTTCAGTATTTTCAGTATAGTATCATGTTCATCTTGTATCAGTGCTCATTTATATGCTTTTTTCAGTTATGTACATTGTTCAACTTTATTCTATCTTGCATACTTAATACCTTTCAAGTTCTGATGCATACTCTACGCTACATCTTCGCGTGATGTAGGTTTAGGTCCTCAGCTTTCAGATCACGTATAGATCGACTCCCGATCTCCTGTTCAGCAGCATCAGTGGTGAATCCTCATTCTTGAAGGACGATTGACATGAATATTTCTTTTCCTTTCAGTCTTTAGTTTCAGTTTTGCTAAACTTAGCTGCGACATGTCCCATTATCTCTAGTTAGTTAGAGTCTTATTTCAAACATAGTTAGATTCAGTTTTTAGCTTTTGAGTTTGATATTTCAGTTTTCATTAAACTCACAAATTATTTTTTCAGAATAGAAATGGGTATTTCCCCATCATTTCAATTTATGATATGTTTCTAGCTTCCGCACAATATATTTTATTTAGTAATCTTATAGTATGCTTATGATATGCCAACTCAGGGTTAGCTTGGGGTCAGTCGTGATCCTAGGTCCCGTGTCCGCATTCTGGGGGTAGCTTCGGGGAGTGACAGTATGCCTCATTAAGAACATTACAAGAAAATCCCAATGGGACAAAACCTTGTGAGGAAAAAAGAGTGCATCGCGTATAACTCCCCCTAATGTGAACATCAGTCCAAAAACTTGAATCTTCTCATTCTAAGCTTGTGCACTATATTCTCGAAAGTTGTAGTTGGTAGAGACTTGGCAAATAGGTCAACCATATTATTACTTGAACAAACATGTTGCATGTTGATATCACCATTCTTGGGAGCTCATGTGTGTAGAAATTTTTTGACGAAATGTGCTTCCTTCTATCTCCTTTTATGAATCTTCCCTTCAGGACCAAAGAATTCTGCAAGTTCCTCACTTCAATTTCTTTAAGAGAATAATTTATTACCTTCGTAAAACTCTTTAACAGTTCAATTCAAGTTATTACTTGCATAATAATACTTATGTATGCTTCATGCATTTTGAATCGATTTAATCCTTATATGGATTATAAAAAAGATTTCTAAAAACTTGCACATGCTTTAAATTTTGAATCTTTTAGGAATTTTCATACTAATTTTGTCAAGTGACAACATTAAATTTTAAATGTATGGCATCTCCTAGTGTCTAGACTGCAAGTCAAATAAACTTTACGCTTACCAAGATGCATCTTTCCACTATTTATTTGTTAATTTTTTAATTTTTAAATTCCGACCTCTGGAGGTCGGTATTTTTATTTTTCATTTTTGAGATTCTGACCTCCAGAGGTCGGTATTCTTGTTTTCTTACTTTTGAGATTCTGACTTGTATCTTTGAAATTCTGACCTTCGGAGGTCGGTATTTTTATTTTTGTATTTTTGAAATTCTAACCTCCGAAGGTCGGTATTTATATTTGTCTTTTTGAAATTCTGACCTCCGGAGATTGGTATTTTTATTTTTTAGTTTTGAAATTCTGACCTCCGGAGGTCGGTATTTTTATTTTTGTATTTTTGAAATTCTGACCTCCGTAGGTCGGTATTTATATTTTTTTTCTTTTTGAAATTCTGACCTCCGGAAGTCGGTATTTTTATTTTTTATTTTTGAAATTCTGACCTCCGGAGGTCGGTTTTCTGCTGCAAAATTGGTAGCAAATTGCTGTAATTTTAGTTGCCCACCTGCATATTTATACCAAAACAACCCAAATAATTTCATATAAACTTCATCCAACCAAAACAACACAATATTTTCAACATATACATTCAACTATTTCAAAATAAACTTCATCCAACCAAAATAAAAAAATTTCAACATATACATTAAACTATTTCAAAATAAACTTCATCCAACTTCAAAATAAACTAAAATACGATCAAACAATTCCAAAAATATAGAAGTTTAAATGTCAACTCAGCATCCACTACTTGATGAACACTTGATATTTCATTTTGATATGCAACATCCAATTCATTCTCAACTTCCACTCGCCCCATCAGTTTTGTTTTGATTACCACCCACCAATCAGGCTTATCCCTATGCAACGGATAAGGAGCATAGTACACTTGCTTAGCATTATGTGCAATAATAAAAGGATCATAAGCCTCATACTTCCTAGTGTGCATGACTTCAATGATATTATGTTGCTTAAGCTCCCTCGTACCTCTTGAAGTTGGATCAAATCATTTGCATTGGAAAAGTACTATTCTTTGAATTGGTCAACCCGAATACTCCAACTCTAGTTCTCCTGTAGGACGCCAAAATAATCAACATTCTCATTTTGATTTCCATCATCACCTTTAACCCAAACACCACTATTGTTAGCTTTCTTATTCTTTGAGTATTTCTCTGTGGCAAATTTAAAACCATTTACGTTATATTAGGACATTGTGTGAACTGTAATCGGTCCCCTAGAAATATCCTTGGAAAATTGATCAAATGTGGCGGCATTTTCTGAATTGTAGACCTATATATGGTTAAAAAATTAAAAGCAATGTTAGTAGAAAGAAGAGTACACTAATCTCTTAATAGGTGTATATATTACAACACCAACAACTAAATAACATTTGAACTTATTTAAACAACTTAACAACTTTCTAGGTCTAACTAGTTTTGACATATTTATTTTAACTTATTTAAATAACTTAACAACTTTTTAACTTTAACTAGTTTAGTTTTGACTTAATTCCAACAACTAAATCCACCAACTAAACGACATTATTTATTTTAACTTATTTAAACAACTTAACAACTTTAACTAGTTTCCAACAACTAAATCCACCAACTAAACCACAATATTTATTTTAACTTATTTAAACAACTTAACAATTGTTTAACTTTAACTAGTTTAGTTTTGACTTAATTCCAACACCTAAATCCACCAACTAAACCACATTATTTATTTTAACTTATTTAAACAACTTAACAACTTTAACTAGTTTAGTTTTGACTTAATTCCAACAACTAAATTCACTAACTAAACCACATTAATTATTTCAACTTATTTAAACAACTTTAACTAGTTTAGTTTTGACTTAATTCCAACAACTAAATCCACCAACTAAACCACATTATTTATTTTAACTTAACCAAACAACTTAACAACTTTTTAACTTTAACTAATTTAGTTTTGACTTAATTCCAACAACTAAATCTACCAACAAAACAACATTATTTATCTTAACTTGTTTAAACAACTTAACAACTTTCACTAGTTTAGTTTTGACTTAATTCCAACAACTAAAT
>JAJOOH010009249.1:0-13204 GCA_029582605.1 Solanum gracilifrons
TAAGCATTATTCAAATCCTAGTCATTCATATCATAATAAAACCACTCTCAAGTAACCTCAAAACATAATTGGGCAATGCATGAATAGCATCCCATAATACCATCCAAGCTAAGTATCCCTTTTTGGTCATCTTAATCATAGTCTATATGCATAGTCAAGACCTAGGATTTCATATTTGTAAGAGCACTATATTCCTAAGTAACCTCAAAGCATACTTGTGAAAGGCATGAATGGCATCCCATAATACCACTCACACTAAACATAACCTTGAAGTCACCATATGCATAAGTACCATTCATTTGGTCTCATTCTTAGCTTACTTCATCTAGATAAGGGGAATATCACCTCTAGTAAATTATGTCATGGAGGGCAACAATAGGAAAAACCCAAGCTAAACATACAGCATACAAGAAAACAATTCATAAGTAGCTTCAAGTCATACTTGTGCAATGCATGAATGGCATCCCATACTACCATTCAAACTAAGTACCACCATAGGCTATCATAATCAAATGTTTACTATTTATCATTCTAGACTACCAAAAAAAAAGTACCTTATTGGGCTAGACCAAGCTATCATGGAAACATATTGATCATGCAAATCCAAGCTATTGTAGGAAGGGTACATGCGTTCCATCCTAGCTACCATGAAATAGTCTTAGACCAACTAAGTCATGCTACCCTTACAAGCATACTATGATGTTAATGCAAGCTACCCTTAGGAGAGTATGATTTTCTTAATCCTATGCTACCCCTTATGAGAGCGTATGTCCTCAAACCTAAGCTACCATGAAATGGTATTGGCCTAACCAAGTCATGCTATCATGAAGGCATCTTAAAATGCTAGTTCAAGCTACCCTTAGGAGAATATGTCCTCAATCCTTGGCTACCATGGCTACTACTAACTTAAGCTACCATAATATGCATCGTACAATGCTAAGTCAAGCTTTCCTTAGGAGAGTATGGATCCCCTATCCTAAGCTGCCATGAAAACTCCTAACTCAAGCTACCAATATTGGTCTTGTCTGACCAAGCCAGGCTATACATGAAGGGATGATATATCACAACCTTGAGCTATTCTTGTCTAACATGCTTTGGTTTATTTAGGTTATTAGCATTTTCAACCTAGAATCATTCTGTGTGAGAAGACCTTGCATCTCCTTGCATATTTATGCCTAAGCGTGTAAGTGATAATATGCTTTCAACAATACACAACAAGATCAAGTCAAATTAGCTTACTCTCAAAGCCCTAACATTGATGACAACAAGCCTTACTCTAAAGCTTTACTTCTTAGAATAATCATTCCTACCTAGATTGCATTCTAATCACATTCTTCATTAGTGGGTCCATCTATTGGCCGTAGATGCCCTTCTTGGGAGGCTATTTTTTTTTTGACAGCTTTTGGGGATGTTTTAGGGCCCTCCTCAAGAACCCCTTGGTTGGTCGTTGGAGAGTCGTACCTTGACCCCCTAACCCTAAGACCTTCATACTAAGTTTGGGAAGTCATTTTACGATTCTTTCCCTCACATCAAACTATAAAACTCTCAGTAAAGCTCTAGAACTCTCTAGTTTAGCTTACTAGTTTCCGGGGTATTACAATATCTCCCCCTTGGGATCCTTTGTCCTCGAATAACGATTCTAAACTCTTCTTAAGGTCACAACTCTAGACTAACAACCCATCATGCATGCAACACATCTAAATGCACACAACCAAGGAAGGAAACTTCAATTCCAAGCTAAACATATTCAATGCAACACAAGGGAGTAGGAACTACATCTACCAACCCAAAATGCATGAAATTCTATATCTACTCATATTCAAGGAGGAACTAACATCTCCTAGCTAAAACATTCTTAACACACACTCATGGAGCCTATATGCACTTTACTCTCAAAACACATTTATTCAAGGAGGAATCTTTCAACTCCAAACTAAGGCATGCTCATTAATTCATCTCATGAAGTCTATATGCAACTCTACTCAAATGCACTACAACATGAAGCAAAACAATGCATATAAGTCATTTCTATCAAGACCTAAACTTTTTCATGAACAGGCATATAAGGAAATCATGGCAATACATAAGCCTATACGAACTCTTCTAAACATCATCAATACTAAAGACAATTTCAAAGACCAACATAACAAGTCACAAAAGACAAGAAATTCAGAATTTACTAAAGCATAAAACACATACCGGTAGCAACATAAGGAGGTTATTCTTGATCTTCTCTAGATTGGAGAGAATAAAACCTATTCTTCTTTGGAGGCTCCGGATCTATACCACTAGAGGCAACTTGCTTACCCTCTCTTCTTATAGCCCTTGCCATTGGACAATCTTTCACTAGAGGTTATTCCTGATCTTCTCTAGATTGGAGAGAATAAAACCTATTCTTCTTTTAAGGCTCCGGATCTATACCACTAGAGGCAACTTGCTTACCCTCTCTTCTTATAGCCCTTGCCATTAGACAATCTTTCATCTTGTGGCCACTCTTACCACAACTAAAGCAACCCTCTCTACCGGCCAAACACCTACCCTCATGCCTCTTACCACACCTAGCATAAGTGGGCCATAAGGACTCATTACTAATCCCTTGTGGCCGAGGGGTACACACTCTTTCACCCTTATGCCTTGGAAGAGTCTTTTCCGAAAAACTTTTGTCGATTCCTAGAACGACCATGTCCATCAGACCCATCATAAAAGGACTTATCATTATCCATCCTAGACCTCTTTTACTCCCTAGATTTTTCCTGTTCAAGTTTTTCTTCCTCCATTTGTTGAGCATACACCATAAGACGTGAGATATCCATATCATCATGGAGAATTGCTGTACGACATTCTTTTTCTACTATATTGGACACCTCCGTCACAAACCTACTCATCGTATCCCTCGGACTTGCTACCATAGATGGAGCATACTTAGACAATAAAGTAAATTTAAAGGAATACTCTTTAACACTCATACTACCGTGCTTAAGGTTGATGAATTCGCCCACCTTAGCTTCCCTCAACTCCCGGGGAAAGAACTTATCTGGAAATGCCTTCTTAAACACTTCCCACGCTATAGGACCCGCTTCTACCGGCCTAGCATCTTTCCATTGCTCATACCATATTTAGGCAACATCCTTCAATTGGTAAGCGGCTAGTTCCGCTTTTTCTACCAAAGTCACCCCCATGATAGCTAGCACCTTATAAACTTCCTATATAAACCCATTAGGATCCTCTTCCACTTTGGAGCCACAAAACTCCGATGGGTTCATCCTCAAAAACTCTCTCACCCTAGAACCAGTAATCCCTTTTATTGGGTTTTCTGGATCTACCATCTCCCTATTGATTTGAGTTGTCACAGTTTGGGCTTGAGTAGTCAAATCTTGGGCCAATATTTGGAGAGTTGACCTAATCTACGCATTTGACATATTGATACTTATCATGACCAACGACACTAACCTACGGTACGAGTGTCTACGATCATCGATAATATAGTAACCCAACCAAGGGTTGGGGTCATGTCCCAAGAGAGTGGTTTTGAGAATTAATAGCAAAATAAAATTTAGTTCTAATTAGTCGTAGCTAAAGACATTAACGAGTAAAAACATATTAAATTAAGGGGGTGACACAAAAGTGTCAATTAACAAATGGGGGTTTCATCACAAGTAAGATAAAATCAGCAAAATCAATAAGAAATCTATGCAATGAGAGGGGGATTCTTGGGATTTGACCGGAATACGGGTTAATCTAAATTATTGTGTACATGCTTCCGATAGAAAAGTTACAGAGTAATAGTGACTAGGCTAAGCTTTATGTGGAAATAAGTTTTCTCTCAAGCAACTTACCCCGTTTCAAATGGGTTCCTCTCGGAAACCCACTTGCCGCATGAAGGCCAGCCTACACCTTACCCCACTCACTCTCTCGAGCGTCGACCCACTCCTTAGGCCATTAGTCTAGCGGTCTTGGTTTCGCGACCTCTCTCTCGCAGGCCGAAAATACATGGGTTTTTTTGTATTTACAACTACAAACCCATTAAATTAAACCACAACCACTAGGTGAAATGACAATTAAACTATAGATAAACTATCAGCAAGCAAGGCCTAACAAATATCTTAGCCTATATTCGCTAAATCACACCCCAAGAATTGGGGTTTTTAGCCAAACATCAAGAGATAGAAATTTATACCTAAATGAGTTTGAATTCAAATGTGTATGAAAATTTAAGTCTTATTACAGGCCAAAAGTGAAAAATCCAAGAGACCCAACTCCAAATCTTGTAGATGAAAACCTCTTCTACTCCAAGTCTCCAAAACCCTTTCACTTAGAGCAAAAAGTACTATTGTATTGTGAAAATTAATATTAATGTTTGACTCCCCTAAAATTAATAAAGAGTTTAGTATTTACAGACTTTTGAAATTAGTGCTGGCAGATCGATCGGCGAGGTTAGTCGAATCGTCGATAACTCGGCTATTCACCCTTTGGTGTAGTTCGTCGCCGTCTTGCACTAGCCTTGTGCGTTGTCATGCTCTATGTCGTTCGGCGACATAGTACTACTTTGCGGAACTATTCGGCAACATGCCGACTACTTCTTTCATCGCCTTTTGATCCTGCTCCTTCAGGGCTTCGCGTACAGGAACAAGGGCGAGGTGCATCCCTTCGGCGAATCGCCAAGCGTGCTTGGCGATGCTCAGGCTTCAGCTTCTTCGCTTTTTTTAGCCTTCTTGTCTCTTTTTGCGCCTCACTGTCCATTCTTCCACTAAAACTTGTAATACTTGAAACTTAAGGGTTTTTATCAGATATTAAGATAAAATAAACATTCGAGGACACAATTTCTAATAAAATATAGCCCGAAATGAGTCCAATTTGTGGACTCATCAACACTCCCAACTTAAACTTTTGCTTGTCCTCAAGTAAAACTCAAGTTCAACAGTTCAAATAGGATGTCTCAAATAGTGATACACAAGATTCAATCATGAATGCACACAACAAGACTCAATTTTACTTATGCAGAAATCAATTGTGTACTCAAAGATTCAAGTTAGGACACACCATTACCAAAGATTCTTATGCTCGCAATACTTGCTACTTGTGCAAAGTCGAGCTCAATAAAAAGTATCTAAATGCCCTCACATAAAGAATGATTCTATATTCACACACAGAGGTTAATCAATTCAAGATCAGGAATCAAATGCAACGCTCACACTAAAAAAGAAGAACACACTGCATGTTTTCGCCCATAGGTTTGCCTTATTTTCCAATCGACTTTCGATTTGGCTTACTCAAGTTCAGAAAGGTCTTTCTAAGGCTTGTAATGGGGATGAGTGCAAAGGTATGGTCATTTAGGCTCAGTGACATTTTCCTCGTGAGATGTGATATTCTCAAGGCATTCCCTTCTTTTCCTTTATCTATTCTTTTTCTAGTGCTTCGAAGTCATCTTTTTATTCACCTCCATGGATTGCTTGGAAACCTGATTTCTTTTGTACTTTATTCCATATTTTTTTTGGTAGGGGTTCCATTATTATGCAACACCATGGGTTAAGGGAGACTTTTCCTGCATTTCTTGACTTCTTCTTTTCCCTTTTACCACACCCCCAACTTAGGCTTTTGGCCTAAGTTGGCTATTCGCTAAACCACAAATCAAGAGGATTATAGGTAGTGGGTCAAGTAAGGTCTAGGGTTCATCAAGGTTTTTCCAAAGAAAGGTAAGGCTCAAAGGGTGTTCAAAAGAGTTTCACACGCTCACGGGTTGGCCACAAAAGAGGTATATATTAAATTTGGCTCCCACTCTTTAAAGTTGCCTAAGATCATCTCAAGAGGAAGCCTTTCTAAATCAATCAGACTAACGGGGAAAATTCTAGGTTTATTCAAGCATGGTTCAAAGCAAGATGATCAAACAAGGCATTGACACTTAAGTCAAATAAGACTACACACTTTCACTAGTGTGCAACGGTCATTACAAGAGAATCAATTCGATAAATGGCTAATCACAACGAGATGCAAAGAGTTCACATATTGTTTATGGAACGTCATTTGGCCTCGCCGTAGCCGCGCATTCATGTTCATTCAATTGAGAGCACTATTCCTGTCATCGGTATTGATCGATACCAATACTCAAAGTTTTGCGAAAGAACAACCACATTCAACTCACAAGGGGTGGCAAAAATGTGCGAAAAATTCAATTTTTTTCAGAAAGGGTCAAAATCATTTGCCATTAAAATAAATAAAAGGAGCCTCGGTCTCAAACATCCACTGAAAACAAATAAAACACAATTTTAAATAGAACAACCCAAATATAAACACAAAACACAACTATCAACACAAAAGGTGTGGGTCTCACCCCACCATAATTAAAAATTATTTGTCCTCAAATGCAAATAAAAGTAGCCAACAGTCAAAGTAACAAAGGATCAGAGAAAAAGGTAAAGAGGGGATCCTGTCTACACGCTTGCTCCATCTGTCGGGGAACTGTTTCTTGATGCATTAGCATCAAATTTGACAATGGTTCCTGGATAGTCATTCTGGTTCTCATTGTGTTCATTTGCCGTAGCTTCTGTAGTGATGTTAGCAACACCCATTCTATCCATGTCATGGCTCGCCAAAAAGAATTTACAGCTGTGTAGACTCCGCATTTCCACGAAGGAATAATGGGATCAATGGGGACCCTTCTGCTGGAGCTTGCTTTCTTACTTTCTCTTCTTTCTTTTGCCAGTTCTGCTATCTTCTCGTCTCTTTTGAAATCTCATGCTCTTACATGTCGGGGTGGCATGTCTCTCTCTATGACCCTTGGTCTAGCCATTTCTGTAACAGACTTCAAGACAAAGTTAGACAATATTTAAAGAGGTGCAGGGGAGTCCTAGGTGTAGAATCGCTTTGCCAAGCTAGTTGGCGAAGTGCTTATCTAGCTTGGCTATTTGCTGAAAATGATGTACAAATGATATAACGGCACAGACAAAAGGTAAACAAAAGGGTCGTTTGGCGAGTCACCGAGTGCGACTTGCAATTTAGGCTGATCGGCTAAAGCCACAGATGACTCAATACTTACAATATCCAATTAATGGTGAAATGATGACATTAGGCAAACCACTGAGCAAGTTGGTGAGTTTTGTCCATTTTGCCGAACAGCTAAATGTGTCTACTTTCAACCCATTTCTCTCAATGTTCACCCCGCAACTCAGATAATGCAATTTAGGTTTAAATAAAACAATTTCAACGAAAACCCATAGAAGTTTCATCTTTTCCCCCGTGTAAAAAATCAACTCAAAGCACAGTTGAATGGGATTCCCTCAAATCACGCGACAGTTACTGAATCATAATCAATCATAAATGCAATCCTAGTAATTCAGAGACTTAGAAACGATTTTATACTTATCAATCATTATGCAAATGAGTACAATGTGAATATCTTAAATGCTGGGTTCAAGTTACCAACCTTTGATGCCGAATAAATACAAATGAAGTGCTAGGAAGCAATGCAATCCAACTCTGAGCACAATTCAACAGATAAAATACTCTAAAAGTACAAGAAATAAAAGGCTAGAGTGCAGGTGTGAGTTTGATAGGACAAAGAAGTGAGAGAAAATGAATGAAATAGAACTTTTAAACTTGTGGATTGCAAAAATTGTCCAGTTTCCGCCCATTCGGTGATATCAGTCAAGTTCGCCCATTCACTCGGCGAAGCGCCAAGTGTCTAGTTTCTTCGCCCACTATGACAGGATCTGCAGCTCATGTGATGATTCCAATTGACAGTCAACATCGAGATCGCCGACATGGTCGGTGACGCGCCATTAATTTTCTACAGATCACCAAGTTTTACAGGATCCAAGCTGACAGTGCCTTGAGTCAGACGGCGAAGAGAGTCGTGTTCACTGATCTTGTCAGCGATCTACCAACTAGACCTGTTGCTTACCTCCATATACTATTTCAATCGCCTCCCTTACTTTATCTTGTACAAACAACACACCATTATTCTACTAGTAATTAGGAAATACTTAAAGGGTTTTGGGTTGCCTCCCAAAAAATGCCTTAGTTAACGCCGTGGCATGACGCAAGCCCACTTTCAGACCTCATTAGTGGGATTAGCCATAGTATCACTAGGCATACCCCCTTGTTGTCTCGGATTGAGATGAGAGGAGATATGACCCATTTGGGTCTCTAACTGCTTGATTGAAACTTAATGAGAGGTGACAGTCTGGCTGAGGGTAGACATTCCTTCTTTCATACCTTTTCGCATTTTTTCTGACCCTTCAACTTTTTTTAGGATATGCTAGAGCATATCCTCGGACCTACCACCTTCCGAATCCTTGGGCTTCTGACACTGGTGGGGAGGCACGTATCTATCCTTCTCCCCATCCTTCTAATTTGGATTACACTCTCTCCATTCACAATCTCGATCCTTCCAACCTTCATCTCTAACCCATCCTTGGTTACCACCTTGCCTTGGGTAGTTTGAACGATAGACCCCGCCTTCGTTAGCTAGAAAAAATACTTCCTCGTCATACATGGCTTCAAACATCATTTCTTCAGGATTTGCACCTCTGACTCGCACATCATTGACACTACGGGCACCGGCCCCAATGACATTTTTGGATAAAATGTCAAGCTGCATCATGATCTTGGCCATGTTTTCGTCTCTCTCATTGTTCTTTCCAACCTGCTCCTTAGATAGCTGAAATGTGACCGGTCAGACCTGATCTTCGCGGGTGTACCATGCCCAGTTGATGGTTGTCATGCCATCGAGAAGTTGAGCTGCTACTGCATATGGTTGCTACATTAATCCTCCGGGCGAGAGTTGGTTAGCTACACCTTTATTTATCGAGTCTAGACTTCGGTAGAAGTATTGAAGGAGCACATTATAAGATAGACCATGAGTTGGGCATTGTAGCAACAATTTCTTAAACTGGTGCGAAGTTTCGTGCAGAGACTCTCCATTCAGACTCTTAAAGCTTGGGATGCTATCCCGAATAGTCATCATCTTCGAAGGATGGAAAAATCGCACAGTAAATGCGGTGACCTACTCCTCCCACGAAGTGATTGAGTTATGTGGCAACTCAGCTAGCCACTTGCACGCCTCCCCCATCAATGAAAAAGGGATTAGCCTTAATTGAACCGACTCCTGAAAGATGTTTTTGAACGAGAATGATCACACACATCTACGAAGTTTCGAATGTGCTCATGTGGGTCCTCACGAGCTAATCCACTGAAGAGTCCCTTTAGTTGCAAGAGGTGCAACATGGTGCTCGTTATGTGGAACACCGCATTTCCCTCTGCTGGAGGTAGACGAATGGCTCCAACACCTCCCATATGTTGGGCTCTTGGACATCGTTGAGGTTTCTGATGTCCTCTTGGTGGCCCACCTGGCTACCGTTGCTACCATTAACACTCATGCTTTCTGAAATATTTAAACAATCAAAAGAACAAAACTAAAAATTAAATTAGTAAACTACAAATAAGAAGAACAAAAACTCTACTAATATAAAAATTCTCAAATAACACCAATCCCCGGCAGCGGCACCATTTTTATGCTTATCGTGAACAACGACACTAACCTACGGTACGAGTGTCTACGATCATCGATAATATAGTAACCCAACCAAGGGTTGGGGTCGTGTCCCAAGGGAGTGGTTTTGAGAATTAATAGAAAAATAAAATGTAGTTCTAACTATTTGTAGCTAAAGACATTAACGAGTAGAAACATTGTAAATTAAGGGGGTGACACAAAAGTGTCAATTAACAAATAGGGGTTTCGTCACAAGTAAACTAAAATCAGCAAAATCAACAAGTAATCTAAGCAATGAAAGGGGGATTCTTGGGATGTGACCGGAATACGGGTTAATCTAAATTATTGGGTACATGCTTTCGATAGAAAAGTTACAGAGTAATAGTGACTAGGCTAAGCTTTATGTGGAAATAAGTTTTCTCTCGAGCAACTTACCCCGTTTCAAATGGGTTCCTCTTGGACACCCACTTACTGCATGAAGGCCAGTCTACGCCTTACTCCACTCACTCTCTCGAGCTGAGTGTTAGGATATGGGACTAGGGCTCACCCTCTCGGGAAGAACCTCATGTCGACCCACTCCTTAGGCCATTAGTCTAGTGGTCTTGGTTTCGCGACCTCTCTTTCGCAAGCCGAAAAACACATGGGTGGTTTTGTATTTGCAACTACAAACCCATTAAATTAAGCCACAACCACTAGGTGAAATCACAATTAAACTGTAGATAAACTATTAGCAAGGAAGACCCAACAAATATCTAATCCCATATTCGCTAAATCACACCCCAAGAATTGGGGTTTTTAGCCACACATTAAGAGATAGAAATTTATACCTAAATGATTTTGCATTCAAATGGGTATGAAGATTTAAGTCTTGTTACACGACAAAAATGAATAATCCAAGAGACGCAACTCCAAATCTTGAAGATGAAAACCCTCTTCTCCTCCAAGTCTCCAAAACCCTCTCACTTAGAGCAAAAAGTACTATTGTATTGTGAAAATTAAAATAAAAGTTCAACACCCCTAAAATTAATAAAGAGTTTAGTATTTATAGACTTCAGAAATTAGTGTTGGCGGCTCATTCGGCGGGTTAGTCAGAATCGTTGATTAACTCGGCGATTCGCCCTTTGTGTAGTTCGTCGCTATCTTGCACTATCCTTCATCATCGTCGTGCTCTGGGTCATTGGGCGACATAGTACTACTTCACGGAACTATTCGGCGACATGCCAATTGCTCCTTTCATTGCCTTTTGATCCTGCTCCTTTAGGGCTTCGCGTACTGGAACAAAGGGTAAAGTGCGTCCCTTCAACGAATCGCCAAACGTGCTTGGCGATGCTCAGGCTTCAACTTCTTCGTTCTTTTTAGCCTTTTTGTCCCTTTTTGCTCCTGAGTGTCCATGCTTCCACTAAAACTTGAAATACCTGAAGCTTAAATGTTTTTATCAGTTATTGAGATAAAATAAGCATTCGAGGACACCATTTCTATTAAAATATAACCCTAAATGAGTCCAATTTGTGGACTCATCACATATCCAGAGGATCAATTGGAGCTTGATGATGTGTTTAGTGTGGAATTTGTAGAGGAACCTCTTGCTCCATATTGGCTTCTTCATCTCTCATAGTATTTTCCCTTGTATTAGCCATACCTTAAAAACCATAGGGCACATATTAGAAGAAGAACCTACTAGAGCCAAACTCTATGGCACAACTTAGAGAATGAAGAAGTGATATTTCCTAAGCACCCAATAGCCTCCTATTCATAAATGTGGTGCGCTTCACATTTAAGAACAAGACTCTACCAGACGTGGTTTGACACATCCTAGAACCATCCCAAAATCTTGTGCTCTGATACCAAGTTTTTCACGACCCAGGAGTACCCCTCTAGATGTGACACGTCGTATAAGACATCGAGTAGCCTCATACAATCCCTTAGCATATCATGAACATAAGATAATAGAAAAGTAAGAAATTTTAAAAACTTTAACCATACGAATCGAAGTCTTTTATAAAAGCAAGAAGAAGTTTTTACTACACTTTGTCACAAACCATCTAAACTCAACTTGAATTAAAATTTTTTGGACACATGTCATACAATAGTCTCATGAGATGAAAATAAAGGACATAAAGAATATAGTGGTTTTGTCCTCGAAGCTATAAGGACTCACCAAATCTTCATTCATTTGCTACTTAGAATCCTAGCTTCAAGATTGAAACTCATATCTTCGAACCCTACATTTGATGAGAAAGTAGACAAAGTATGCGTTAGTACAAGATGTACTAAATATGTTAGCTAGCATAACACCATAAGAGCATAATATAAGGGTTAGTCAATAGAAGACATAATCCACAATCATATGAAATACTTCATGAAACATAAACTATAAGCATAAGAGATAGTATTATAATCATAAGCAAAGTCTCCAATCATAAGCATCATATAAGCATTATTCAACTCCTATTCATTCATATCATAATAAAGCCATTCTCAAGTAACCTCAAAGTATACTTGTGCAATGCATGAATAGCATCCCATAATACCATCCAAGCTAAGTATCCCTTTTTTATCATCTTAATCATAGTCTATATGCATAGTCAAGACCTAGGATTTCATATTTGTAAGAGCACTGCACTCCCAAGTAACCTCAAAGCATACTTGTGCAAGGCTTGAATGGCATCCCATAATACCACTCACACTGAGCATAACCTTGAAGTCACCATATGCATACCTACCGTTAATTTGGTCTCATTCTTAGCTTACTTCATATAGACAAGGGGACTATCACCTCTAGTCATTACTTATTTTAATGGTTATTTCACCTAGTGTTTGTGGTTTAATTTAATGGGTTTGTGGTTGCAAATACAAAACCACCCATGTGTTTTCAGCTTGCTCGAGAGGGAGGTCGCGAAACCAAGACCACTAGACTCATGGCCTAAGGAGTGAGTCGACATCAGGTTCAGCCTGAGAGGGTGAACCCTAGTCGCATATCCTAACACTCAGCTCAAGAGAGTAAGTGGGGTAAGGTGTAGGATGGTCTTCATACGGTAAATAGGTGTCCGAGAGGAACCCATTTGAAACGGGGTAGGTTGCCCAAGAGGGAACTTATATCCATCTAAAGTTTAGTCTAGTCACTATTATCTTGCAAATTTCCTATTGAAAGCATGCACCCAACAATTTATCTCAACTTGTATTGCTGTCACACCCCAAGAACATTTCCCTATACTTGATTTTCTTGTTAATTTTTGCGGTTTTTACTACTTGTGACAAAACCCGTAATCGATATTTGACACTTTTGTATCCGCTCCTTTAATTAACTATGTTTTTAATTGTTAATATCATTAGCTACGACTAGTTAGAGCTTAATTATATTTTTCTATCAATTCTCAATATCACTCCCGTGGGACACGACCCCAACCTTTAGTTAGGTTACTATACTATCGACGATCGTAGACACTCGAACCGTAGGTTAGTGTCGTTGGTCACGATAAGCATCAATATGCTGAATATGAACTAAACTGAATGCAATGACCAAGTACATAACATACTTAAACTGAATACTGAAATATAACTGGGAATCAATGCACTAGAGTTTGAATGTGGGAGCTACTAATAATTGACATAAATCCACATGAGCTAATGTGGAGTCCGATGTATACGCCCTATCGAGAGGACCCTATATACCTCTCGAAGGGTATAAAGGCGTGGCTGGGTTGAACACAAAATATA
>JAJOOH010009250.1:0-28081 GCA_029582605.1 Solanum gracilifrons
AATGTTGACTTGTATTATGCCTCTTATACTTGTAAAGGAAAGGTTTTATCAAATGATATGAAAGCATTTACTTCCTTGAAAATGTCCTTTTTGGCATGTTTTTGCATGGTCTCCATACTTAGTACTTAATTGTGCTAACCCATTTCTTTCCCTTTTTGGACTAAAGTGTAGGGATTTGGAGATGATGACATGCCATGGCTTTGATAGGTTTCTAAGTGTTGAAGATGAAGACTTGGTGAGTCCTCATAGATTCGAGGACAACACCCAATATGTTCTTTTATGTCTTTTTAGTATTGTTTAAGTTGTGTACGAGATTAGTCCCGAAATTTGTACTCTAAAGTATTAGATGGTTTTGAGACATCATGTATAAAGTCTAGAAAGTCTTCCGCTTGTTATTATTTTTTTATTATGAAATGTTTTCTTGGTAAAGAAAGTTTTAAATTCCTTATGGTTTTAGTGTCTATGCGATGAATGAATGCTAAGAGGCTTGTATTAGACCTCTTCAAGTCGAGTACGCCGGTTACGACTAGGGGGTGCTCCCGGGTCATGACAGACGGGGTCCGACGTAGCGGGCCTGTCGCGACTTAAGTCAGAAATAAACCCCAAAAACGTTATTTTTTTGCAATTTTCGTTCTTGAGAGCTAAGGGATGAACCAGGGGAAGATCTTGACAGTTTTCCACATCTTCTAGCACTAAAGTCTAAAGGTAAGGATCTAGCTCCACTAATTCGTATTTCGATTCGTAGAATTTTGATTCTTGGGTAATTATTATTGGGGGAGAGTTTTTAGACTGAAATTGATGGTGGGAAAAAGCAATAACTGCACCTTAGGATCGTGGGTTTGACCTAAGGTTGATAATGTTGATTGTAATACGGGTAATTAGGCCCCGTTTATTGATCCTTGTATTAAATTGTTGTTTTTAGACCACGAACAAGCGGAAAGAATCCGGAAAGGGAAGATTCAAGTGCCTTAAGGGGATTTAAGCTTGGTTTCGAAGTAGGTGATGGTTTTATTTCTTGTTTGTGTGATATATGTTTGGTGATTACTTCATTGTGATGCATGTATGTACGTGGATGAAGCATTGTGATCAAACCTTATGAACTGAGAATGAATGATTAAATGTATGTCATAATTCAACACTTGATTGTATGATTTTGAGAAGGTAAATATGAGTGTAATTGTGATTGTGGTTGTGTTGAATGGATCGGGTGTCACGTTTCGACACACTAACTTGGATCGGATGCCACGTTCCAGCGTATATAGGGGATCGGGTGTCACATCCGGCACACTAATTGGGATCGGATACCACGTCCCGGTACACTAAAAGTTTGGGTATGGATTCCATTAGAGAACCATTGAATTGTCATAACTAGTTGTTAAAGAGAATGTAGAATGGTAAGTTGTTCATAATTGATAATCGGTATATGTGTTTACATTCTGTGCATGTCATGTTTACCTTGTTGTGATTATTGGTATATGTTGTGCTTACTGGGATAGCCGCGTGATCTTACCAGTACACCCTGGTTGTGCATTGATACTGCACTTGCTTTTTCTTTTTTAGTACAGGGGATCTTCAGACGGCTACTGATAGACCTCATCTAGGAGAGTAATGATCGAGACTGAATTTCAAGGGTGAGCCAATTTTTCAGGCTGCCATGGAGTTATCTTTCTTGTTTAGTCCATTTCTTCGGACTTAGACTATTTAGTTAATTCATATGTTAGTTGGGGTTGTACCCTTTTCTTAGATTGTTAAACTTTAGATGTTTTGGTACATGACTTTCAGATTCTTGGGATGTTTTCCGCAATAATTTAGTATCGAATTGTTAGACTTTCGGAGTTTATGTGAACTCCACTTTCTTTCTGCATTTAAATTTGTTTATGTTTCTTTAAATGTTTAGTTTTGGGGTTAGCTGATTAGTATTAATGGTTCTCCCACCGTAGGGTTAGTGTGGGTGTCAATCACGACGGTTCGGATCGTGAAAGTATGTCAGAAATTTAAGAACATCATCCCATGACCGAGAGAATCCAGCACAAGCTAAAAAGAGTAGCTCACCCTGAAATCTGATGAGTTGGAGACTGGCTAAAGCTGAGGAAGAGTCGAAGTCGATGGTACACTTGCTACACTCCACAAAAGAAAACGAAGAAAACACAAGTAGGGGACAATACATGGGAACATGTACTGAATATATATCATCGGCCAACTCAAAATATAAACTAATGTGCAGTGAGTAATAGTATAAACTATGACACTTAGCAGGCGGCAAACAACAACAACATGAACCGGTGGCAACAACACTAAAGTAAGTACATAATCAATCAACAATATCAAGATCACACATGAGGACTCATGCCTCCATACCATGCTTATTTGGGAAATGGTTTCTTTGAGATTGAGTACTATAAGTTATTTCAATATATTTTCCTTTGATGTTATCGTGCTAGAACACGTCACCCGGTTCAATATTACCGTGTCGGAACGTGCATCCGATCCAATAATACCATGTCGAAACGTGACATTCTATCTAATAATATCGTGTCGGAACGTGACACCCGATCCAATAATACCGTGCCGGCTCGTGGCACCCAATCCAACCATATAATTAATTCATTTTTCATTCTTTATCATCTCTTTCCACTTCCTTAACAATATTTCATTAAACCTTCTTTATTCAAGGCATCACTTTAATAGAACAAGTTCAAGATTATGGATTTTGTGGTCTTGGGATTACAAACCAATCACAACAACATATATATTATCTAAACCATAACAGCCAAGTAAATAGAAAAAATCACAATATCACTCAATAACTATCAATCACTATTAAGAGTCTATCTATCACATAGAATAAACCATAACTTACCTCCACCAAAGAGCCGAAGTCAAGCAAGTTACTTCTCCAATGTTTTTCTTTTTCTTCAATGTCTCTTAATGTTTCCAATCTATCAAGTATGCATAATTCGTAAGTAAGCACGTTTGTAGACACCTATATTACTTTATGTCTAGCCTAGACTCAAAATCTCATCCAAATATATGGTTGTTTTTTCCTAAAGTTCAAGCCTAAGGTGAGTCTCAATTCCTCCAATTATCATAAATTTAACTGTATTTAAATAATATAATATACCTAATATTTAATTACCTATGGCAATATATCACCACTTACCTTATAATATGATAATAAAATAATATAATTAAATATGGAAGCTAACTGGTTATGAACCAGTGGCAATCGAGAACCATGCTAACTCTTAATACCTACGCCATAAGTAATAACCTGACCTATTAAAATAATTAAATATTAATAAATAACTAATTCCAATACTAACTAATGAAGCGTAAAATTAGAAGAACATTCTAAAAGTAGTCTAGAAAATAAAACAATTAAGTTAATTTGAAAAATGAAAAATATCTTAACAATTCAATTAATTTGAAATAGAGGTAGTAGTAAAACAAACAATTCCCAAGACAAATTGACGCTTTCATGTGTACCTACACACTTTCCATGCCACTTCTATTTTCTTACAATTGCATTTATTACTATTGACCTAATTTGAGCGTTACACTTCTAGATACATTCCTTAAAACAGTTTCATCTCTAATTTGTTGCCTATAAATAACTTATTTTTTTCTTCATAAACTCACACTTCTCTTCATTCAATTATTTCTATATTTAACAGTTATCAATGGCTCGTTTTGCAACAATGCTTTTGGTTGCTTTGGTTTTCATGTTAGTTTGTGTTGCACCATGTCTTGAAGCAAGAAAACAATTGAAAAAACATCATGTTATAACAATTCCTAGTCTTGAAACTAGCAATGTTGATCGCAAGTTTAAATCGTTTCATAGTCCTGGAATGGGCCATGGTGGTAATCCTTCTTTGAGGTCATCCCCGAGTTCTGAAAGAAGTCATAATCAAGAGATGGTCACATCAGTTTAGTACAAGTTCATCAAAATGAAAAAGGAAACTTAATTTTGTCGAAAGTAAAGATTCATCCAGAGAGATGGTCATATTAGTTTAAAGTTTGAATGTTTCCAATATTTTAAAACTTCAATAATGCAATGTGTTGTTTTGGTTTCAATATTCTAAAATTTTGCTATGGTTGAAAGATATAATATCTGTGGTACATTTCTCATAGCTATTAGATATTGTTGTACTTAAAAATCCATATATTATAAGCTATATGTCACGACCCAGACCGTCGTGATTGACCCCCACACTAACACTCCGGTGGGAGAACCACTATTACAACTCAAACCAAGCAAATAATCTAAAAACTAAGGCATATAAGTCAATTACTAAGGAAAGACAATAGAGTTTCCATAAACTCTAACATAAGTTCAACAATAACTAAAAAAATGCGGAAGAATAACCCCTAGAACCTGAAAGTCAATGTACCAAAACTCTACTAACGACAAGTCTAAGAACAAGGGGTACAACCCCGAAACTAAACAACACCTTAAACAAAAGTCTGAGTCCGAAAAGAGTGGACTTAAACAAGGAAGATCCATGGCAGCCTGAAAGAACTGGCTCACCCTTGAATCCGGTCACGCTCATAGTCACCTTGCTGAGGTCTATCAATAGCAACCTGAAAATGTCATGTACTCAACAAAGAAAGGGCAAGTGCAGTATTAGTACATAACCACTGTATATTGGTAGGATCACGCGGCTATCCTACTAAGTGTAACATACATTAGTCAATACAACAATATAATCACATGCACATATCGAACATATACAATATCAGCAACATATACGAACAATGAACAACTTCACGATTCTCACATATCACAGTTATATCAATTTAGAGCAACATACCGTCTTCCAATATCAATCATCATTAGATATGAACGAACTCATCACAAGTAGATACACAACACAATTCAATGGTCCTCTCACAGAACCCAATTCAATGGTCCTCTCATGGAACCCAAACCCAAATAGTTCACATGTCGAAACGTGGCAATCTGATCCCAGATTTATGTCGGAACGTGGCAATCCGATCCAAGTTAGTTATGCCGGAACGTGGTAGCCGATCTCATATATATGTCGAAACGTGGCAATCCGATCCAAGTTAGTATGTCGGATCGTGACACCCACCTATTCAACAAACCACAATCACAATCACAACGTGTATTCTCACAATCATACAACAATAGGTTATTCATGATATACAATTATTCAATTATCCTCATTTACAACAAGTGTGATCAATAATGCAACATATACATACATGTATCATAATGAAGCAAGAACAAACATATATCAAACAATCATAAAATCACAATCATCACCTATCTTGAAACCAAGCTTGAATCCCCTAAGGCACTTGAATCTTCCCTTTTCGGATTCTTTCCGCTTGTTCTAGGTCTACACAATTTATATGCAAGGGTCAACAATCAAAGGTCTAATTATCAGGATTATAACAAACTCAATAACCCTAGACCAAACCCAAGATCCTACTGCCCAATTTAGGGATTTTTCCACCATAAATTCTAGATCAAAACCCTCCCCCATCAATAATGACCCACTAGATGACGTCTACGGATCAAAAAGTGGAATCGGGGAGTTAAAACCTTATCTTTAGCCTCAAGAATGGTGAAAAATGAGTAAGAGTCACCTAGGGGTCGTTCTTTAGCTCTAAAAGTCAAAAAGTGCATAATGAGGTCGTTTAGGGGTTTATTAACTACTTTAATTCGCATCGGGCCAGCCACAGCGGCCCCGCCTAAGCGGCAAAACCCAGCGCCAAAGCGGCATTCTCGAGAGAGAGTTATTTCAAGAATTCAAAAATTTTCATTTCACAACACACCTCTAACCCACGACACTCAGTAAATACCTTTTACACTAAGATCGATTCCGAGAGTTCTACTCGCCCGAATTCAATTTCGTAAAGTCATACGGATTCCTTAACGAGTTATCTAACTACTCATGTAATCAAAATAATAAATGATTCACCCGATTGTTACCAGATTTCCCTACACCTGAATGATTCCGATTTCGTCCAAATCTGGACTACGTTGAAAAAATCCAATTACTACGAAAAAGTTTTCTGACCCCAATTTTTTCTCCATTTGGCTTTTCCATAACGACGAAAATCAGGTTGTTACACTATATGTTAGAAAAACGAAGTTGCACCTCTCTTTGACCAAGGATTCTATTTATCTTTTTCCTCAATTTTTTTGATAATTTTTCATATTTTTCTACTTACTTAGTATTGTACAATAAATAAATTGTACTCTTCTATTTATTGTTATACTTAAATGTCTCAAAAATTATTTGCACTCATTATTATTCTGTATTATAAAAAACTAAAAGTCTCAATATTTACTACTTCAATCTTTCAAGATATTTGTCTCTTTTTTTATTGTATTTTTTTCCTCTTTCAATTTTGTTAAGCACAATGGAGTAATACAAGAAAGTTGAAATTGATTTGCTCGCTTTCCTAATAAAATTAAACACCCAACAAACATTGAATAGTTCATGAGTTTTTTTTTGTCTTCATTATTTTATTTTTTCCTTCTTTTATTTATTTTAGAATTTTTTACCTCCATTACTTATACCTATTGAACTTCAACTTTAACTAATATTATTAACCATTTTTAAAAAAAATTCATATTCACAACCCCCAATTGTTTAATTTCAAAATTTAAGATACCTTATGATAGTTCTTCAATTTTGTCTATATAAATTCATATTTTTTGTTTGATAATATCTCTACTCAAGATTATTATTTTTATTCATATTTAAAATAGTGATATTCTATATTTATGTTGTAGTAGAAGATTTATACTTTAGTTTGACTCCATGAAAAGACTCTTGGATGTGGATAAAATGGGAGCCGGATAAAAATTCAAAAATATGTGCAATGATTATGTAAATTTTTTTCATCTTTCTTTTTGTGACTAAGGTATTTATAAAAATGTGTTGTTATTTTTCTCTTTTTACTTATTTTTTCATATGTTCGAGATATATATTTTTTGAATTCAGGTTCTTATAAACTTTTTTAATTGTAGTAAATTACATTTTCATTTAGGCTCAAATTAGTTATTTGTAACTTTGACAAAACACATCTAACTAAGCTAACATACATTTGAATATAACTGCTAATGGCTTAAAAGAAAGAGTAAATTTTAGGTTTAACAAACAAAAAAATCATATTTGTATGTTATAGCAATAGTTTGTATAATTGCGCTCCATAGCAAACTTTATGATTGCTATGGAGCATCAGACGTATAAATCGATGTCAGCCTCTCATTTGTATAAATCGCTGATAGCCTCTCATTTGTATAAATCGTTGGCAGTCTCTCGTTTGTATAAATCATTGGTAGCCCCTCAATTCAATTTTATGTGTTTGTCTATCTGCATAAAATTTGAATTTGTATACAATTGAATCGAAATAAAATGTTTGTATATCAAATCTCTCTCTCTCTCGCTTTATACAAAACAAATTATACATTGTAATTTGTATAATCTGTGTTTGTATAAAACGAGAAAGAGAGAAAGGCAAAAGAGAACTGGGCAGGGGGAAATCTGTATTTGTATAATTATAAGTGTATAGGACGAAAATATATGTATTTGTATATACAATTTTCTCTCACTTTATACAAATACAAACTAATTTTATACATTTGTGTTTGTATAAAGTTAGAGAGGCGAGGGAGAGACTGGCAAGCGAGAAATGGAGAGTGACAAGCGAGAAATCTGGGGAGAGAGGCGAATGACAACCGTTTGCTATGAGTTACAATTAAATCAAATTGTGGTTATAACATTTCATTTGAATTAATAGTTTGTTATTTTGTACAATTTTCCCTAAAAAAAATGCATATTAAATATTGAAATACACGGTTCTTAAGTGTTTCTTATGGTGAAGAACAACCATTCACATTTTCTTATAATTTGTTCATTTCATCTACTTTTAAAGAGTTACCAAAAGAATAATATAAGATATACAAGAAAATTAGCAATAAAGGTTTAGTTAGATGATGATGAAAACTAAGAGGAAAAATATTTATTTAGACGATGATGAAAACTAAGAGAAAAAACAAGGACAATGGAAGAATTAAATTTTGAAAGAAGAAATGAAATATAAATACTTATATCTTTTTCCTCCTATTTTTAGTTTCAGCCCTTTTTGTTTATTGAAAGAAGATTCATCAGACAGTACATTTATAATTTAATTATAAAAAAAAAAAAAAAGCAAGTCCTTAAATGTGTTTATTCGAATTATATATTAACATTAAAATATATTTTAAAAAATCTTAATAAATTAGCCTTTTAATTTTGAAAAATATTTGATATTAAAAATGTAATTCACATAAGCTCTAATTCTATAAAAATATTTGTATTGTGATTTTTGCATTTTCTTATTTCTATAAATGATTTTTTCTTTCTCGTATAAAATTTAATTTTTTTAATATATATATTTTTCATAACAGCGCGAAGCTCGACCAAATTCTCTACTTTAATAATCCCTTCATTTCAAATTAATTGAATTGTTGAGATGTTTCACGCCTTTTAAGAAAAGAAGATTAAGACATAAATTAGACATAACTTTTTATTTTTACCCTTATTAATTATTGTTAATTTTATGATTAAAATAATTAAATATTAATAAATACCTAATTTCAATACTAACTAATAAAGCGTAAAATTAGAAGAACATTCCAAACGTAGTCTAGAAAATAAAATAATTAAGTTAATTTGAAAATGAAAAATGTCTTAACAATTCAATTAATTTGAAATAGAGATTGTAGTAAAACAAACAATTCCCAAGACAAATTGACGCTTTCATGTGTACCTACACACTTTCCAAGCCACTTCTATTTTCTTACAATTTCATTTATTACTATTGACCTAATTTGAGCGTTACACTTCTAGATACATTCCTTAAAACATTTTCATCTCTAATTTGTTGCCTATAAATAACTTATTTTTTTCTTCATAAACCCACACTTCTCTTCATTCCATTACTTCTATATTTTAACAGTTATCAATGGCTCGTTTTGCAACAATGCTTTTGGTTGCTTTGGTTTTCATGTTAGTTTGTGTTGCACCATGTCTTGAAGCAAGAAAACAATTGAAAAAAATCATGTTATAACAATTCCTAGTCTTGAAACTAGCAATGTTGATCACAAGTTTAAATCGTTTCATAGTCCTGGAATGGGCCATGGTGGTAATCCTCCTTTGAGGTCATCCCCGAGTTCTGAAAGAGGTCATAATCAAGAGATGTTCACATCAATTTAGTATAAGTTCATCAAAATGAAGAAGGAAACTTAATTTTGTTGAAATTAAAGATTCATCAAGAGAGATGGTCATATTAGTTTAAAGTTTGAATGTTTTCAATATTTTAAAAATTCAATAATGCAATGTATTGTTTTGATTTCAATATTCTAAAATTTTGCTATGATTGAAAGATATATTATCTACGGTACATTTTTCATAGCTATTAGTATTGTTGACAAATAAATTCGTCATAAATGTTTATACATTTCAGGGCAATTTTTCCTTTTGTAGTTCATATAGTTTTTTTAGCGACGAACTACTAAATCGTCTTACTATACTTTTAGTGACACGTTTAGTGACGAGTGAATGACGAAATTTTTTTCGTCACACAAGATCTTTAGTGACAAAATATGATTTATAAGTAACGAAGTCATTTATCGTTAATAATTGAATTTGTTGTGGCAATAGTTTTTTAATATCAAAATTTTTGGTTTAAAATATCAAATTAATGTTATTAAAATTAACTTTAAAAATTAATTAAATTGACTTTCGAAAAACGTAATATGACAATTAAAAGTGAATGGAGGAATAGTATACATATAACATGTCACGAATCATTGATTTGATTTAGTTATTTATCTCAAGTGCTTCAAGATTGGTGGAGTAAATCTCGAGTTAATATTTCAAAAGGTTACTCAATTTTGAGAATTTATCTAGCGATGTCACTAAATTTTGTTTTAAATCAATAAAATCACTCAACTTATATATTTATATCAACAAACTAAATTTGTCATTAAAAATAAACTAACATGGCAAAATAAATTATTTTTATACCATGTAAACATAAATCCCATAAGAGTATCATATGGAATTTCATGCTCTACAATTATCATTTCCAGCGAAAAAAGTTAAGTATGTATTATATTCCAAAAATTTAAGGATTTCACAGATTTTCATAGAAAAAGCATTAAAAACGAAACAAAATAAAAGTTCTACACTCATTTTTTTTTTTTTGGAAGTTGATTAGAGTATTAGTGTATATTTTTTTATTGTAATATCATAAGGTTATTTGTTTAACTAATTAAGTTTGTCTGTAAAAAAATTGATTATGTTCAATTCACTTAGATGACTTGCCATGAAATTTAAGAAAATAAATGTCTTTTTAATCTTATGTTTTAAATTAAAGTTTTTACAATATTTTACTTTCATCACATGACATGTTTAAATCCATAGGATTAAAGACATTTTGGTTGATATGACATAAATTTATCTAGCCAAATACGTTTTTTTATGGTTGTGTGGATTATGATGAATATATGTTCATTCACTTTGTTCTTGAATCTGAAAAATTCCAACAAAATTATGTCAGTGAGGTAAAAGTTCTCAACACTTAGAGCCCGTCTGAAATGACAAAAAAAATAGTTTTTAAGTTAAACTTTAATGACTTTTAAGTAAAAAATAATAACTTTTAAAAGTTATTTTAAACTTGTTTTAAATTATTTTAAATATTGTCAAACATTTCAAAAGCTAAAAAAAACTTAAAAATAAGTTTAATCAACTTTTAAGTCAATTCAGATAGGCTCTTAAACCAAGCAAATTGATTCTGGCTAGATAAACTCACTTCAGTTCTCAATTTTTTTAATTAAATAAGTAGCGAGAGCAAAAATTAAAAACCATTTAATTACAGAATAAAAATGAAATATCACTTCAAAATAAGAGCGACAATTTGTGCAAAAACTTTATTAGGGATTTCACATTCAAATCGTGACAACAACGAAAAATCCTATTAAATAATATTTTCTCTTGAACAAATTTACACAACATAAATTCAAATTAATTTAATTTAATTCTAATATAAATTTTGAATCTCGAAAAACTAAAAATTAAATTTAGAGAAAAACGAAGAGGGTTTAGAAAATGCACATTGATCATTAAAGGAACATGTAAATATATCATATACAGTGAATTTGTATTTTTCATGTGAATCTTAATTGAATATTTAATGTAATTTTGCATGTGATTTATAAGATAATTTTAATTGCTTGGTTTGGAGTGGAGATTAATTACTTTCGCTACAACTTCAATTTTCATATAATTCAGGGTGTTTCGATTTATGTTTTGTATTAAAAAAATCACTCAATTAAATTTATTATTAAAAACTATCTAATATGACAAAATAAATTATTTTTTACAACGGGTAAACATGAACCCCACTAATAAATAAAATTAAATGAAGTGAACATATATTCACTATCCATACAACCATAATATTGTACGTAGAGCAAGAGGTCCAATAAGCAATGGGAACAGCAAACACCGGCGACTTAGTACTCTCTAGTTTAGTTCATTTGTACCTACACAATTACCCAAAGCTAAACTCTTCTTTTTCCTAAAATTTCAATTACTAATTAATGATCTATAGTCTAGATTTCTTAAACGTTTTGTCTTTTATTGTCTATAAATAACATGTCTTTTCTTAATAAACTTACATTACTTCTTCTTTTCTCCTTTTTGCTCCCAATACTTAACTAGACATCACTCTCCGATCAGTGATGGCTCGTTTTGCAATATTTATGCTTTTGATTGCTTTGGTTACTATGTTAGTTTGTGTTGCTCCATGTTTTGAAGCAAGAAGACAATTGAACAACATGGATAAGAAGAAGGTCACTAACCTGGCTTCTTCGGCACCATGCAAAGAAGGTCATGTTTATGGCAACTTGAATCCTGGCCCTAGTCCTGGAGCCGGCCATTCTGGCCCACCTGGTCCTGGAATGGACCATGTTTATGGCAACTTGAATCCTGGCCCTAGTCCTGGAGCCGGTCATTCTAACCCACCTGGTCCTGGAATGGGTCATGTTTATGGCAACTTGAATCCTGGCCCTAGTCCTGGAGCCGGCCATTCTGGCCCACCTGGTCCTGGAATGGGCCACACTTTTGGCAAGTTGAATCTTGGCCCTAGTCATGGAGCCGGCCATTCTAACCCACCTGGTCCTAGAATGGGTCATGTTTATGGCAACTTGAATCCTGGCCCTAGTCCTGGAGCCGGCCATTCTGGCCCACCTGGTCCTGGAATAGGCCACACTTTTGGCAAGTTGAATCCTGGCCCTAGTCCTGGAGCCGGCCATTCTGGCCCACCTGGTCCTGGAATCGACCATATTTATGGCAACTTAAATCCTGGCCCTAGTCTTGGAGCAGGCCATTCTGGCCCACCTGGTCCTAGAATAGGCCATGTTTATGGCAAGTTGAATCCTGGCCCTAGTCCTGGAGCCGGTCATTCTGGCCCACCTGGTCCTGGAATGGGCCACGTTATGGCAAGTTGAATCCTGGCCCTAGTTTATGGCAACTTGAATCCTGGCCCTAGTCCTGGAGCAGGCCATTCTGGCCCCCCTGGTCCTGGAATGGGCCATGTTTATGGCAAGTTGAATCCTGGCCCTAGTCCTGGAGCCGGTCATTCTGTCCCACCTGGTCCTGGAATGGGCCATGTTTATGGCAACTTGAATCCTGGCCCTAGTCCTGGAGCCGGCCATTCTAGCCCACCTGGTCCTGGAATGGAATTAGGTGAATTCTGATTTGTAGTGGGATGCATTATAACTAAGTACAATATATTATTTGAGTCTTTTAAGGGACCTATATACTCATTAATAAAATTAATGAGATTTCTTTATCTATATGTTATTCTATCTATTTTACAGTGCATGGACTAAATATTCCAATTGTTTAACTGAATGATGTATGTAGTAGTATACATATAACCTGGCAATTATCGTTTTGGCATAGTTAAATTATATCTCATTGCTTCAAGATTGTTAGAGAAAAATTGAAGAATGATTATTGATTTCTTTCGAGGGTTGAATAAAAAGAATAATCTGAAATGCCACGTAGCATACTTTCCTTTTTTATAAAAAAAAAGGTTATAATTAAAAATAATTTAACAACAAAATTGTAGTTGTATATACTTTTAATGAGAATTTTTATCACCACATAACTTAGATCTATTTGTAATTAAATGATGTCACATAGATTGATACGAAGATTGTAATATTGATATTGGCTTTGAACAGATCTTTGGATCTCATGCATGGTGTCATTATCATGGAAAAATGTTAGATATAAAAATTGGGACGACCAAATAAGACTTTCCTATAATAAAATAGGGATAAGGGACTGAAAAATATCTCAATTTTGGTCGAATTTGTTGTTGCGATACTAAACTTTCATGAGGACCTATTACCTCCCTAGACTATTTAATAGTGTATTTTAAACATATATATTTGCCCACGTGGACATAAAAAATAATGCAAAATTATAAATAGTAATGTGTCCACGTGGGCACATATATATCTTTAAAATACACTATTAAATAGTTCATTGGGTAAAAACTACGGTATTAAATAGTCTAGGGCCTCATGAAAGTTTAGTATCGCAACAGCAAATCCCACCAAAGTTGGGATATTTTTCAGACCCTTATCCCAATAAAATAAAAAACGATATTCTTATGAAGAAAAAAAAATTCCATAGAAAATAAGTGGATTATTTCATTTTATTTTTAGTTTGACAACTAACGAAGAAAATATTTTTAGTTTTATTTTTATCTGATATGTCATTTTTCTTGTTTTTAAAGAGCTTGTTTTTCGATGAAAAATATTTCTCTCCACACAAAACACACACAGGGTGTCTTCATCATTCGAATTTACGGGAAGACGTCACATGAGATTTGAAGGGAGATGAGGAGAGTCAGACTCTTAACTCAATAATACACAAAAGTGGCATAACCTCCAGACGGCCCAATATTGTTTATAGC
Organism: Solanum gracilifrons; assembly: GCA_029582605.1. Lineage (NCBI taxonomy): Eukaryota > Viridiplantae > Streptophyta > Magnoliopsida > Solanales > Solanaceae > Solanum > Solanum gracilifrons. The sequence continues at coordinate 14,017 of JAJOOH010009250.1, forward strand.
ACATGACCATATTTTTTTTATTTTGTAGTCGTAAATATTTCTCTATTATTTTTTGTTTATCCATTATGTATGCTTATATTGCATCACATTTAAATTTTTTTATTGAATAAATAAATTGATTAATGCTTTGATAAATTCAGTGATCATTCTTAAAATTTAGAAAAACAAATTACTTTAAGGCGTGAAAATAATATTTAGAGGTTGAACACTAAACTTGAGATGATTTGGATGTAATTTAGGTAAAAAATTCCTGCTTATTGAGCTGCGGTGACCTAGCACGACAAAACACTCTCAAAAAACATTAAAAAAATTGTTAGAATATTCACTATATCACCTCTTTTTTTTTTTTTTTACCCAGATCCAATATTTGAATAATTTTTATTCAACTCACCCATTTGCTATCATTAGTTGATAGGATCAGTTCACCACTCAAATTATAACTTAGATATATACTTTTCTAATAAACTATTTTGTGAATATTAATAATTAAATTCAGATCTATATAAGTCCCAAAAAAGGCGCAGCAAAAACTAGTAAAGGATGAATTTGCTACTAGAATGGAATCGTCCACTCTTTTTGACCAAGAAAATGGACGGTGTGAACTATGACCTCAACCTTTATTCGTCTTCAACCCACAAAAAGTCGTCTTTTTTTCTCATACTCGATATTTGCATTACACTAAAACTACAATAACAACAATAATAAAATAGAGTTTGAGTAGAATATAGTACACACAAACCTTAATCATACTTGTTGAGTCAGACCAATCGGTTAACTACCGACCGCTCTTATAAGAGAGCTAATTTCATAGAGTTCAATTCCCCTTTTTCAAATTTACCCGGTGAGCACAATTGTTGCTCGGGTTTCAAGCAACTTATTTTCAATTCTAGTCCTGCAAAACACTATTTTACCCCAATAAAACTCCATATCTAGGACTCGAAATCAAAACTCTGGGAGTAGATATGTAAAAAACTTCTTTGGTTAAAAAGGTTTTCACCCACCAAAGTGTAGAAGCAACACTCCAAAATGCACACACACAAACATACATTATTATCAATAAAATATTAGCCGAATCATATTAATAAAATAATGTACACAGCTAAGGTTCTGCCACCACTCCTCTCCTAATATTAACAAAATTGGAGGAATGATTTTTTCTACTTTAAAATAACATTACTAGTACTACTACAACTACTAGTAATAGTAAACATTTTCCAACCAAACAAAACATAGAAAAAAACAAAGACAATGTTTGGTAAACACTATTCCAAGTTTCCACAAGACACAAAAATTCATCAACGCGCTTTCCCCTTTATTGAAAAGCCAGCCAGCCATGCCATGCCCCCCTTCTAAATTCCTCCATCATTCTGGTCTCTTTGTTCCCATTTCACAACATTAAAAAAAACAATGTTATCGTTGATGTGTTGTGTTGTGTTGTGGGTCCATTTGTAAAGGAAAGAATCTGATGCTGCTTTTGGATTTACCATCTATGGGAGGTTCAACATAGGTAAACTTGACACTGAATGACAGTTTTACCTATCTTGAAACCGGGAACCACCGTGAAGCCAACACGGGGTTCGGTTTCTGGTGATCCGTCCCATGATATGAACGCTTCTTCATTCAGACTCTCCATGTAAACGTCTGAAAATCGTTTACCTTTACTCAATTGGAAGATTGAAGCTATGGGATCGAAGGAGAAAGCTAGACAGTGTAGTAACCAGGTGCGCTTAGCCATATCGCTGTATGCGGAGAAGAAAGTTGACTCGGGATACTCACCTGAATTGAGTATGTTTCTTTGATCCAGGTTGCCGAAAATGGAGTCTTCCATCTTGGGATGGATTAGTTTCAGGTACTTGGCACGACAGAATCTTGAGAATGTTGATTTGGGTTTCCAGGCTAAGTAATCAGCAGGCTTCATGGATCTTAGCTCGGTGAATCTGTCGTAAAACAACTTTTGCCTCTTCTTTTGCTCAGGCAGAGGCTCGGTTGAGATGGAAAAGCTTGGATAATTGAAACCATCAAACATCTCTCGGCTAACGAATGATTCAAAGGCGTAACATATGTCATTTGCTTTCGAGAACTTTATACCAGGTTCGATGGAACTGGCTGCAGCATCTAACTTCCACCCAGCATCTACCAGCTCCTTGCTCAACAACCTAACAAAGCTTCGAATAGACCTAACTGTCTGCCGGTGGAACATGATAAAATGGCTGGGGTTCAAGCTTGAAAAGTGAAGATTGTCCAAAGGAGACACAGGCCCGCTGGCATTCAATCTTTTCTCAAGCAGCTTGTTTTCTTGATTAGCCTCAACTAGTTTCTCTCGAAGAAACACAAGTTCTGATTCCTTGAGTTTGAGCTGTGAATCCAGCTTCTTTCCCATGATATCATATGTCTTCAAAACACTTTTCTGCTCCTGAATTTCAGCCAAAAGGTGAGTTTTCTCTGGGGAATACTCATCGAACTGCTTCTTTACAAAGCACTGTTTCAATTCAGACAAGTTTTTCAGCTCGGACACCACCAAGTCATCAGCAGATTGAATTCCATCCGGGTCATATGGAGACTGAGCAAACTGCAATTGAGCATATGCCGCTTTAACAGCTGAGACATTTGCAAACAGCTTGGCAAGAAAAGCTTCTGCAGCTGCTTTCTGATGCTTTTCATCTTCATCATCGAAGGACTTAAACTGTGTTTGCTTGAGTAACTCACTCTTCACTACATCCTTCTTTACGACATCATCCTTAACATGTTCACTGAATTTTGGCTTCTGGTTTCCTCCTGTTAGAGCTCGAATGTGCAAAACCTTAGCAAACGTACGAGCCAATTTGCTCTTACTTGGGGTCACAGCAGACCGATTAACTGAATCCATCTGAAGCAAAAATGAGGTTATGAAGTTGATATTATACCATATTAGGTTGGAGCAACATAATCATTTCAGCTAATGCCAATATCAGTGTCATTTAAAGAGAGAAAAGGAATGAAATGATGGCAAACGACGACTATCTACCAAATGATTAGCATGTTACAGCTAAAGAAAAAAAGCAACACACTTTAACTCTCGAATCGAGGTTAGTTTAAGGCAAATGGAATTTCTTTTTGTTCTCTATTTGAGTATTGCCCTGTGGCCTCTCAATCTCCCTTTTGCAAGTTCAAAAAGTAGAGTTAATTGGAAGAAAAGGGAAATGTGAACAGAGAGATGGAAGAAAAACTTAAGGCACATCTACATTACAAGTTCAAGAATGCTTTTTTATATAATACTAGTACAAAAAGATACAAGATAGCAACTTGTAGACATGGATATAAAAATGGTTAGCTGAGAACATAAAGAACTTCTGCAGTGCAATATTATTATACTATTCAATAATTTAGAAACGGCATGATTTGACCCAAAACTATTAATAAACTCATCAGCCTCTGCCTAACTTAAAGAATAGTATAAATTTCCCAATCAATAGCGCCTTTATTCGCCAATTTCCCACATCAATGTGCAAGATGACAACAAATCATAGAATAAAAACGCTACCGACTAATGAATTAATGCAGTTTAGCCATAGGGATGAAATCCCATACTCATAAGTCCCCAAGCAATAGTACTCCAATACTTAGCAATCTATATAGCTAAATTTTCAGTCCCCCACCCCCTGCCCCTCTTGAATACTCTTAAAAAGTAAATCTTTGGACAGAATCATTTGAAAACGACCTCATTAACAGATAATACATGTTAAAGATCTTTATGGGACAGCAAAGATTGCCGACCTTATTGTGGGATTAGGCAAGGCCCACTAAGAATAGCCAAAATCTTGGGGATGGAGAACATGAAAAAAAATAAATGGGAACTGCAAACCAACGAAGCCAAAATTTGAACTTTATGAGATCTAAATTCTAGGATTGCCATATCGAGTACTTCTTAGACTTCGTGTCAAATCAAAATACAACAAACAAATTGAAATGAAAAGAGCATTAGTACTTGGGTTCTTAATTAACTTTATGTAAATATTTAGTAGATATTTTGGTAAAAATACCGAGTTTTGGAATAAAGCTACTAAATTTGACTAAACCCTTTGGTAGCTTTAGGAGCTTTTTTGAATGGACTTATTTAAATATTTTTAAGCTAAAATAGTTTTTAAACATTTTTGTTAGTGTTTAGGTGAAACGAGAAAGTGGTTTTAAGCACTTACTTTTAAGTCAAAATGTCGTACATTAGAAAAACTACAAGCCTATCTAGACATGCTCTTAACCATAATCCATTCTTGAGCAGAGATTTCGCGCGAGAATGAAATTGCCTCAAGTGGGAAAGGATCTACCCCAAGTGAATTTTCTAACTCAAATAAGCCATCTCAGACAGTTGTGAACCAAAAAGAATGGGATAATGATCACCCCACGCATCCCCCACCCCCATGGCACATTTAGAGCATGATTCACGCAAGACTTTGTGCTCACACCATTCACACCAAAGTAAATCAACACACTAATTTTCCAATTTTAAAATTCTTTGACCAACACCTACCACAAAATCAATCCAAGTATAAAGACTCTGAGCCAATAATGCTTGTACTAAATTAGTTAATAGTCCAATAACTCTCAAAAAAAAGTACTGAATATCCTTCCAAACTTTTGCAACTTTAGACGTGTCACCACGCATGAACAGGTACAGGGCCCATATTCATAGCACATCACAGTACAGTTACGGACCCATGTAGTAGTAATAAACAAAGAAACATTTTTCGTGTGGCATGTTTAAGAGCATAACAATAAAAGCATATTTTTGTGGCATGTTTAAGACCAAAACGATTAAGTATATGTGCACCGAAGGATGTGGTCTAGTTATCGATGTGGTTGAGAACCCTGAATCTCAAGATTTGAAACTCATCAGAGACAAAAAAACATTAGGTAATTCTTTCCATTTGTCCTAGCTTTACAAGTGAGATGTGCCAGGTACCTCATTGAATTAATCGAGATGGGTGAAAGATGGGACACCACGATAATAAAAAAAAAAGCATTTTTTTTTTTACTTTTGTAAACTCTAGGCCAAAATTAAAACAACACAAACAAATTGAGACGCTATAACACTGCTATAGTAATTTCATCACACGTCACTCAGCATTCTGCAAAAAATCACATGGGCCCTGAATATCTTTTAGAACTCTGATTACACACACCATCCAAAGGCACATAAATGCCCGTTGGACTTGCTTTGCCATCTCGATAATCGTGCCCAATATAATCCAACGGACAAAACTTTCAAAAGCTAATTTTCCAGAAAATGTTTACCCACAGTAGTAGCAGGTCACGTGACATCACTTTCAGGTGCTAAAACATCCTAGCAACAAGTCACGTGATCACAAACAATAGTGGAGAGAATCACAGGATAGGCTACTGTGAGGTCGCATACAGTGAAACAAACACAACAATAAGACCTAAACGTGCTCCCTCATTACAAGGCACACAAATAACTACTGATTCTCTACACGCGAGTGCAGAATAAAATATTTACACTAGCACTAATCAATTAATCATATCACCATTCATTTTTTGTATTACATTAATCTCACAGAAAAAAAAAATTCAAAGCTACTCACCTTTTTTGGGCGAAACCTTCAGAAAAAAAACTGGAGAATATTCACGCCTCCTGCCCGAATCTCAATGAAGCACAACAAAAACACCATAATCCTCCATTCATAAACAACCTCTTTCTCTCTGTAAACCAAAATCAACGATACAAAAATCAATAAAACTTGAGAAAATTCAGATTTCGTGCACGAATCTCAATGAAGCACAAAATCAGTATAATCATCCACTCTTCTCTCTGTATACCAAAATCAAGGATTCAAAAAATGAACAAAAATAAAGAAAATTCAGGTTTCGTGTACGAATCTCAATGAAGCAGAAAAACACCACTCATTAACAACCTCTTTTCTATCTGTATACCAAAAACGATGAACCAAAAAATCGGGAAAAAAAAGTTTTAAACCAAAAAAAATAGCATATATATATGAAAAAAAATCCAAAAAATGATACCTTAAGGAAATTTCAGTTGCAGTAGAAAGCTGGCATTGAGCGATTAGAGTGATGATTGAGAATCTTCAACGGCTATTTGATGATGATTGTGCTTTTTACTGTTTATGGATATGCAAAATTAGTGGGTGTTTTAGGGAACAGAGAAAAAATCGGAGCTCGAGGGAGAAGAAATAGTAGAGAGTTAATAAGTGAGAAATTGTGGAGAGAAAGAGGGTAAGAGGAAAAAGACGAAAAAGACCATGGAAAATGGGGAAGTGTTGGACAACTAGTAAGGCATTGGGAATTTAAATAAAATACTCAGATTTTTTTGGTTGGGTCAATTTATGGACGAATTAAATGACGAAATTGTCCGAGTGTAAGGGTAATTTTACGTGGGTTTGTGTGGATAGGAGCTTAGCTGGATAAAGGGTGATTTAGTAATTGGATATTGACTACTGACGCACCGCGTTATTCACACAGGTGTATTTGTTCAGGAGGAGGACAATAAGGTGGAGGTTTTTGAAACATTTAAAATGATATGAAATTAGAATAATATTTTAAAATGTATTTTTTTTTATATTAATATGGAGAAAATTATGTAATTTATAATATTATTTTGTTTAATTTTGAGTATTTAAATTTTTAGCTTAAAATAGTAAATTAATGAAATTCAATTTATCTTTAAAAATTAATTAAATTGAGTCCCAAAAACTGTAACGTGGCAATTAAAAATAAAGAAAATACTTACTCGTATTTAAATCAAATCAATTAATTCAATCATAAAAGTTAAAACTAAATAATAACTTATACAATATCATTTAAAAATAATCAAATATTTTCTTTGTGTAATAATAGTTGTTCACTATTGACTCAGAGGGTGTTTGAATTGATTTAAAAGTTGGTCAAACCTACTTTTAAGTTAGTTTTTGACTTCTAGAAGTGTTTGACAAATATAAAAAATAACTTAAAATAAGTTACGAAGTATTTGGCAAGGTAAAAAAATGACTTAAGATAAGTCAGAAACCAAAAGTAGGTTTCTCCTTACTTTTTATTTTTTAACTTAAAAGTCATTTCAGTTTGATTTTTTATTTTTGACTTAAAAACTACTTTTTTAAGTCAATTCAAACGGGCTCTTAATACATGAATTAAGAAATAGTAAGGTATAGGAGTAATTTTACCAAACCACCCTTATTAAATACTATAAGTCATCTAAGAAATTGAAAATCGAATAGTATTTAATAGTAAGGGTAAAATAAATATAAAATGATATATTATTCATTACTCCCTCCGTTCCCTTTTAGTTGTCATGTTGCATTTTTCGAAAGTCAATTTGACTGATTTTCAAAGTTAAATTAGATTACATTATTTCGATATTTTAAACTAAAAATTTAGATATTTAAAAACTATACTAAAGTACTATAAATTATATTTTTTTACATATCAATATGACAAAAAAATACATTATAAAATATTAATCAAATTTTTTATTATTTGACTCTATAAAATGAAATCATAACAAAAAGAAGACAAAGAGAGTATTTTATAAACTGAATAAATATTACTGTACTAGTATATATCTAAAAATAGTACGATGAATAAGTAAAAATGAACAGAGTGAGTAAGAGAAAATTATGTTGTCTTAAACTAAAATCGAATCCCAATGAGGCAATGACACTCTGTCCAAAGAAGATGAGAATCTAAAACAAACCATGCACTTGTATTTTATTCCTTTCTTTTTCTCACATCTAACTAAACACCTATTTTTAGTTTATGAAAATTCAACTTATTAGTGATTTAACAATATCATTTTGTCTTAAAGTTAGGCTTTTACGTTCTTTTTTAAATACTAGTATGAATAGATAATAGAGCGTTACATTCCAACATTAATGATGATTCTAACTTGATGACCATTACATAAATGGCAATAAGACGCAAACTAGTATATTTTATGTGCATGCATTATTTTAACTTCCAATTTCATGTATCATATAGGCAAAGATATTATAATTACTAGGTTTTACAAGCACAATAAAGGGTGAATCGTTACTAAATAAAAAGGAAAATCTTTCTAATCAATGAGAGACATTTTCGTTACCATTTCTTTAAAAAAAAAATTGGATTATGCTTTGATTTTTTTGAAAACAAATAATTAATTTATCTATTGCTTTTGTTGCATTATAATTTAATTTTATTGTCATAGTCACTTTAATATATTCTCCATTATACAATCCTCGTTTTCGTTGTCATATTGTTCAAGAAAACCTAGAGTTTAAGATTATTTAATGTTGTGAAGAAATTTTCAAAGAAAAATATAATATTTAACATTGTGTAGTTCTCATATCTTGTGACGATAGTGACATTTGCATGGAGGGAAGACAAATTTTTCTCTTTAGCTTTCAATTTTATTTCTCACATGCTCAAATAATGAATTTTCTTTTACTGACTTTTATAACATAATAAATGATTATTCTTTACGAAATAAAAAGGGAAATCTTTATAATCAATGAGAGATACTTTTGTTGTACATATATACCTTTCATTTCTCTAAATATTTTTTTGGATTCTTAAGAAATTCTTCAATTTCTTTCGAAAATAAATGATTGGTCATTTGTTGCTTTTGTCGTATCAGAATATAATTTTATTGTCGTAGACACTTAATTATATATTCTTTATTATACAATTCTCGTTTTCGTTGTCATTTTGTTCAAGAAAAACCTACAAAATTAAGATTCTTTAATATTGTGAAGAAATTTTCAAAGAAAATCTAATCTTTAAGCTTGTGTAGTTTTCATATCTTGGTGATGATGGTGACATTTTTCTTCTAAATTTCATCAATCAATTATGAACATTTATGGATGCTGTAATTTACTTTGAAATATTGGTCCTACTTTTACCTGTTGCTATCTATCATTTTTTTCTCCATTTAATTTGCCTCCTTAACATGTCATTTTTTTTCCAATCAAGAGACTAATGTCTTTTTCTATTATTTTGCCCATGGAAAAAAAATAGATATTTGTCGATTTGCAAATAAAAAAGTAATGTATATACCAAACCTAATGTATATATTGCATTTGCAAATAAAAAAATAATCGAACAAATATTGAATAAAACAGTACACGAAGATTCATAAGCAGCCTAGAAGGACTTATTCGACCTAATTGTTTTCATTTAATCGATGAAATCATGAAATCAATCTTACTTTCACTGTGATCGGTTTCTTTTTAAAATTAAGCGTTTATTTCTTGTCCATTTTTTATACTTTTATATATATATATATATAATAATATGGAATTTCACTTTTTGGTCACAAACTATTTCAAGAGATATTCTAAAGTTACTTTAAAATACACAATAACAACCAATAGCTAAAAGCCAGGTTGCTTACGTGTGCTTCTTGCTTCAGCCTATCCTATTCATAAATCAGAATTAAACAATTATTTTATTACTTACTGGTAATAGATTATTTTACCTTCCAAAAATGAAACTATTTCCCGCAAATAGCCAACCAATCATGAATTATTATTTGATTATTTGTTCTTCTATCTTATACATATTTAATAAATTATTTGATATTCAGTATCACTTGACTCAAATAGGTTGAATTTGTGTCACATAAGGCTTCTTAAGAGGAAAACACTAAAAATAATTCTATTTTCAAAGATTGATTTAAGACTTTTGATTAAAAGTAGAGAAATTTATGTTATTCCATAAAAAATCATGGTGATTTTTTATTATATAATTCCTACAATCTGCTCGCTTTGATCTTGGCACGTCTCTTTAAAAATAATAATTAATATGAGAATTTTATCATAATACTCATATTAATTGACGTTAATTAGCATTAGGTCTTACCAGCAAGGGTTAGTGGAGTGGTAAGTACTTCTCCATCCTTAACCAGAGGTCTCGAGTTCAACCTCTAGGTATGGAGTTGCTTTTGTTAAGAAACACTTTACCTCTCCGAACGTGAGATTTTTCGATGAGAATTTGATAAAAATGTATAGACAAATAAAAATAAACTGATGAGTAACTTTAAATATGACAATTTTGTCAATAATGTTCGTCTCTTTTTTATCTAAAGACACTAGATTAATTATGTCACGTTCCATCTTTATTTTGGATTCTCTTGAATTAATAAAAACAACCAGTAAGTTATTTTGGGCTGTTTCTTCTTATTTAAATAAAAAGGGAAAGGCATAAGTCAGACACCTAATTAATTCTTAATCCTTAATTATTCCTTTCATTGATTAAATTAAGTGATATCCTCTTCTCATAATTTGTCACGAAATGGATTGTACACTTGCTAATTGCAACTTGCAAGGGTTAATTAATAATTAATTAGTTATAATAAGGTTTCGCAGGTGTTGTAACATTCAATGAGGACATTGGTTATAATCAATAAACACCACAATAATGTATTTGTTGTTTGAAGTGTCTGAAAAGTTAAATTAATTTTTAGCAAAGATATATGATTACTTGAAGCAACTCTTGGAATGGATATTGTTTAACCAATTAATAAAGTTAACTATATTATAAGCATTGCCAGTTTGACATTATATCAATTGGACTTTTACATAACTTTATATTCAATCTTTATTCTTTCTACTAGAGGCATATAATGTTCAAATAATTTTGGCAACGTGGTCGAAAGCCTAGTGGAGCAAGTATGAGACGTACGAATTTTGCCGAACTTAATAATTTTGATTTGAATTTTGTAAATGCATGTTTAGAAATTTATGAAACGCATATATATATAAAAACTTCACAGCATATTATAAATTCTAAATTCATGCTTATAAACTTTGAATTCTAAATCTACTCTATCTTAATTTGATGAGCAAAGGTCAAGGGCAATGTTTTCTCTCATCTTGAAATGAAGATTGTCAAATTCAAAATAATACGTGTGGTTAAATTAATCAAATAGAGAAAATGGGCAAAAGCCCCACTCACTTTGCCAGATAAGCAATTAGGGAGGTAATAATTTCATTTTAAAACAGTTTAAGGGGGTGATAGGACCCCCGTAAAGTATGAGTGTGTAGTTGAGAATCCGACAATAGGTTAGAGGGGCTTTTGGTCATTTTCTCAATCAAATACCGCCAAACTATATAAATGTCATGATTTGATTAGTTGGTGAGTAATTCTCTCATCATTAAATTAGTGTTTTTTCTTGTTTGTTTTTTTGGGGTTTTCCATCGATGTCCGTTACTCATATTGGAGCCCGACTATTTTGGACTCTCGTTGCATAGGACCTCATTCTAAAGAAAACACTTTCTACGAAGGTATGTTTTCATACTCAAAGCTCGATCTCGAAACCTTTAGTTAAAAAAGAAATAACTCCATCTGTCCATCTGTTGCATCACATTCTTTTATGGTCATTAAATGAGTGATTTATGTCCAAGGAATTGAAATTAGCGATTAATGTCCCAAGGAATTGATTAAAGATGTAATGTCTGTGGGGCAAAGATAGACGAGAAACCTACATTTGCATGCCCTAATTAAACGGGAAGTAATCAGACGTATCCATCCATCTTGCCAACACGTTGATGTGTCGAACACGTTATATTTGGGTGAAACGTCATTTTTTAAATAAAAAACTTATCTGAGTCGGTTTAGGCACACTTCAATTAGTTTCATAAGTCGTGTATTGGTCAAAACACGTGGAGCATTGAACAAGTCGAGACGCGTGACAATATCAGTCTAGTCAGATCCAACTTAGTAAGAGAGATTCTAGTCAAAATGTGGAGTTACCCCTAAAAATATTCTTAGGGCTTAAAAAGTGTCTCGCCCCATTTTTCGATACGACAAAATTGAATAACCTTACTTCGGAATAAAGCACCTAATAGATTTTTTTTGTTTCTCATCCGGTGTTCGAACTAAATCTGAATCGCGCACTGCAGGTCATTCAAGGGCGACGCTCCCAATGATTTTCTCCATAACTAAAGCTCGAACCTGTGACCTTTGGTTAAGGATAAAACAATCTCACTACTACACCATAACCGATGTCGGTCCCAATAGGTTTTATTTACTAGTTCTATTACCTTCTTCAGAAGCAAATTCTCAACATTTGGTATTTGATCATTATAATCTACTTGTCTTTAACCTCTCAAATACAAATTCAATGGAGGATGGTCGAAAGCTACACAGCTAAGTGGCCCAATGTAAAGGAGTAAATGACATAGATATACAACTAATATGGAAAATTAGCAACAAATAGCCTATAATTAAATAACATTTAATAGACCAAAACAAAGAGAGCACAAAGTAGCCCATATTAACTGACGGCATACTAATAGGTTTTTTTCTTTTTCTTGTGAAACTAATAACCGCCACACAAAACATTAAAAAGGGAACGTGGAAACTTCTTTAAACAATATAAACTCTCCATAGATAATTAGCGATTCAATGTTCCATAAACTCCATCAATTCAAAAAAATTCATGTATCCAATATAAAAAAATCAGCAAAGTTCTACTACAAACATCAACAAATAGATGACATCTTTGATAGTGTTGATTCATCATAGCGGAGAATGGGATAGTGCAAATAATTTTGTACATTATTTCATGGAGGGGGTGGCTATTACAACAGACATTGATTTCAACGGATTCACTCGCTTGATTTCAAGCCATCTAAATGTCACTGCTTCCTTGAATTCGTTTGATTTTCATTATAAAATTGATGATAATTCTATGCCGATGTTGATACGAAACACTATGGGATTACGAGTATACATCAAATTGAAGAAAGGGTCAGAAATTTCAAAGACTATCCATTGTGCATAACTTGGAAAGCTATAGATATTCATCATACACTTTGAATTAATGGAGAAGAATATGGGGAGGTCAATACCCAAATAATAACCTATGGTAACACCAACATAGACAATTTGAATGTAATTGAATATAACGACATGGCTTCTCGGGAGATTGCATATTTTCAACAATGCAATATTATTGAAAGTGATGCTGCTAACGGACCATCAGAAGGTCAACTATACAAGGATAAGAAGATTTTGAAGTCTGTTATTGAAAATTATGTAATTCAAAAGAAGCTCCAGTTTAAAGTGAACAGATCAAGTGTATCAAGTTATTATTCACTTAGTATAAGTAGACATATCAATCTATGTTATTCACTACAATGTATACCTTTTCAAAAATGGTATGCTTTCTGTATCCAATCACTTATAAATTTAAAGAGTTAATTGAACTATCTTTTATCACATGATTTGTTTTTTATCCAAGAATGAACAGTCATGTATACGATGCATTAATGTATACATATCCGTGTATTCATTCACTAAAAATTTAAACACTGAATCGAATAATCTTTTATCACATGAATGAGTTTTTATTGCGTGAATGAACAATCATGTATACAATGCATTCATGTATACATATCCGTGTATTCATTCACTAAAAAATTGTATACATTCCAGAATCTTCCTTTAGTGTGTAAATCAGGATTGCACTTGAAAATTAAAATGCTCAGCATTACACGAGTCAAAAATATTCAAAGTTAGACGATTCATTGTTGAACACACTTGTCCTGCAAAGGATAGACTAATGTCGCAACGAGTTGCTACCTCAACTATATTTAAAAGAGAATTATAGTACAAATATCATGATCCAAAAGCTATATACAATGCGAGAGACATAATTACTGATATGCATATAATGCATGTGAAGCTGCTAGAGAAGATATAACATCAACTTTTGTTTAAAGGAATTGAAGAAGAATGATATAATGTTTACATTATCAATAAATATTCACCAGTCAAATTAAACATGCATATGGGAAGAGAGGAGAAAAAAAGGGAGCAAAGACCCACTTCCCAATAAAACTGCAACATGTTGTCACCAACTTAAAAATAATTAATTTAAGTATAAATAACTTCCCATAGAATAACGTGGGCTAAAATATGCCAATTTTAATTTTAAGAAACCTTTTTTTGTTATAAAAATAAAAAGGGGCTAAATATTGCCAATTAATAAAAAGAGATTATATGTTGTGCCATTTTTTCATATCTATCAAAAACCCACTTACCAAAAACATTCATGTGATATACAACAATGCAA
>JAJOOH010009251.1:0-27628 GCA_029582605.1 Solanum gracilifrons
TCACATACCCCCCCCCCCCACAACCACATACCCACAAAAAAAAATCACGAGAAAATTCGATTCCTGATTTTTGAATATATAAATTCCATCTTAAAATTTTTAAAGAATTTATGTCCAAATATATAGTCAAAATTAAATTAATAGACTCTTAGGGGTAATAAATACCACATAAATTGAGACGGTTAATATTAATCACATAACCCCCTCCCCCCCACAACACCCCACCCAAAAGAAAATCACTAGAAAATTTGACTCCTAATTTTTGAATATATGAATAATATTTATAAAATAAATTAAAAAGAATTTATATCCAAATATATAGTCAAAATTAAATTGTAAATGTCACATAAATTGAGATAAAGTAATATTTAATTTCATCACAAACCCCCCACCCCACCCAAAAAAAAAATCACAAGAAATTCGATTCCCTTTTCTAGATCAAGAAGAATCTTTTTTTTTATTACTTATATAAGTAGGGAACTTTACCATTTTAAAGAAAATACTCCAAATAATTATAATTTCTTAGAGGCAAAGAAAAACAAAAGGAGGGAAAAAGAAAAAAGAAAAAAAGTTTTAGTTTTTTCAAGAATCTGTGTGTTTATAAGGAAAAAAAAAAAGTCCCATTTGAGTGAACTGTCCAACAAGTGGAGGAATTTTGCTGTTTGAGGAAGGTGATTCTTGTTTCCTTCTTCAGAAACAACTGTTACTTCAATTTTATCAATTTAATTTTGCCTACAATTTAGGGTTCTTTTACCAGGTTTGATTCCTATATATATTCTGTGGTTAAAAAACACAACTTTGGTGTTGAGACAGAGTATCTTTAAGGTGTTGATTGATAGATTGATTATGATTTGGTGTTTTTGGTGTTTTTGGTGATTTGGGTGTTTTTAGTTTTGGCTTTATTTTACAAAGATTTGATTTTTATGATGTTAGATTGGGCTTTTAAGAGTTTGATTGGATTATGGTTTCTTGATTGTTGGATGCTTTGTTTATTTTTGCTGAGTTTGGGGGATGGTTTATGTCCATTTTCCAAAGATTTCATTTTAGTGTTGGATTGTGCTTAAGAGGTTTGATTGGATTTTGGTTTCTTGATTTTGGATACTTTGTTCATTTTGCTGAGTTTGGGGGATGGTGGTTATGTCCATTTTCCAAAGATTTCATCTTTAGTGTTAGAGTTTGATTGGATTCTGGTTCTTGGTTTTTGGGTACTTTTTTGTTCATTTTTGCTGAGTTTGAGGGCAGGTTATGTCTATATCCAAAAGATTTCATTTTTAATGTTAGAGTTTGATTGGATTTTGGTTCTTGGTTAGTGGATACTTTTTTGTTCATTTTTGCTGAGTGTGGGGGTTGGTTATGTCCATTTCCAAAGATTTCATTTTTAGTGTTAAGAGTTTGATTGTATTATGGTTCTTGGTTATTGGATACTTTTTTGCTGAGTTTGGGGGTTGGTTATGTCTATTTACAAAGATTTTGTTTTGAGTTTTGGGGGTCTTTATAGTTTGGTTCATTTACAAAGATTTCATTTTTAGTGTTAGATTGTGCTTAGAGTTTGATTGGATTTCTGTTTCTTGATTGTTGGATACATTCGTCATTGTTGCTGAGTTTGGGGGTTGATTATTTCCATTTATAAACTTTTGGTTTTGGGTTTTTGGGTCTTTATAGTTTGGTCCATTTACAAAGATTTCACTTTTTATTGTTAGATTGTGCTTAGAGGTTGATTGGATGTTGTTCTTTTGGTTATTGGATACTTTATTCTTTTTGCTGAGTTTGGGTGTTGATTATTGGGATAATACTGATTGATTATTCGTGTGGATCTTGCAGTTGTTTTTTTTGTGAAGACGAAGAAGAAAATGGCATTGGGGAATGATTGTGATAATTTGGGGTTAGGCATTGTGAGGAGTACCTCATTTGGGCGAAAAAGAGTCACTTTATCAAACACTGGTGATGTCAATTTCGTTTCAACGACACCAACGAAGAGAATCTGCAGCCAGACCTCGTTTTCTACAAACGACAAATCTGACCTTGAGACGTTGCCTAAAGATCTCTTGGTTAGTTCATAATTTGTTTCCATTTTGTGTTTCTTATATTTCTGTTCCCGTGAGGATCAATAGTGTTCCCCCTTGCCCTACCGGTTGATGGTGGAGGTTCTCAGCCACATGAACAAGCCTCACTTGTTATCGTTCTTATGTGCTTTGTGTTATTTGTGCCAACTGTTCATGTTCATATTCATGCTGTCTCAAATGTTATATCGCTTTTATAGTTCAAAATTGTAACCGTATGTGTTTCCTTTTACACATTATTATGCAGATAAAAATAGTATGTCGAGCTGATCATGATGATTTGAAGAGTCTGTTTCATGTATCAAGGACACTTAGGGAAGCGGTAAGCTTTAATTATCATTGAAGTATTGTTATGTATTTCGTAATTAATGAAGTGTTAATTAGTTGAATGAAGCATTGATGAACTATTGTTTTTCCTTATGTATGATCAGTCCTTGATTGCAAAAGGGTGGCATTTCGACTTTAGCACTCCAAGAAAGACACTTCCTTTTCGAGATGCTCTTGATGTGGAGGAGTTAGGTGATATCGATGAGGAAGAAAAAGTGCCAAATGCTCCAATGCAGTCGAAAATTGCAAGGTCTCGGTTTAACAGCAAGAAGCTGGCTGACATCTCTGTAGCCTTGTTTACCGACAGTTAGGCCAAGGAAATTGAGGTATATATAAAACTCAAAACAGATTATGTATAGGTATTGTTATAGGAGAAACTCAGAAAGGATATCGTAGACGAACGAAGGGCTTGATCGAATGCCTTTGAAGATCATTTACCACCTCTGGAAATTGTTTTATAGTAGAAACTCAGAAAGGATATCGTAGACGAACAAAGGGCTTGCCCTTGAAGATCATTTACCAGCTCTGGAAGTTGTTTTATAGTAGAAACTTAGAAAGGATATCATAGACGAACGAAGGGCTTGCCCTTGAAGATCATTTACCATCATAGACGAACGAAGGGCTTGCCCTTGAAGATCATTTACCACCTCTGGAAGTACATGAGTAGAGACTAGTAGGAACTCAAAATGGATATCTTAGTCAAGTGAAGGGGTTGATCTGATATCTTAGCGGGAAGAACGGATCGGAAGGTTCCTTTGACAATGACTTAACCAACTCTAGAAGGACACGAGTGGAGAATTGTCATTGGATTTGATCATTGATAGACGAAGCTCTCTCCTTATCATGACATTCCCCTCATGTGGTTCGCGCCTACTGCCCAATGGAAGTCTCAATCTAAGGGTACACTAGGCGACCGCGACTCACATACAACAATGGCTGAAAAGGAGGGGAACGAACGGACCAAGTACGATAGCAACGCGAACCATGGTCACAAGAATCTTTACATCAAGCCATTGTTCTTTAAACCCTTTCATTGAAGATTAGCTATGGCTTGTTTGTTCATGTTGATGAGTACATTTCATTAGAACTTCTCTTGTTGTAAATATGATAACTTTAGCCTTTCTCATTTTATCAATGCTACTGTTTCATGTTTAATGGAATGCAAGTAACTTTTGCTAGTCCACTGTTTCATTTTTTTTTGTGGTGAGCTCCTTGTTAAGTAGTTGTGCATTGTGATCGGAACGGTCAATTCTCTAGCAAATACAGTTCTTTTGATCATTTCTTAGCTCTTTTGATCATTTCTTCGCATGTACCTGTAGTAGCATTCAAGTTGTGTCTATCATTTTTTTTGTGGTGTATCCCTTTGTTAAGTAGTCGTGCATTGTGATCGGACCGCTCAATTCTCTAGCAAATACAACTCTTTTGATCATTTCTTCGCATGTACCTGTAGTAGCATTCTAGTTGTGTCTACCATTTTTTTTATGGTGAATTCCCCTGTTAAGTAGTCGTGCATTGTGATCGGAACGCTCAATTCTCTAGCAAATACAACTCTTTTTATCTTTTCTTCGCATGTACCTGTAGTAGCATTTAAGTTGTGTCTATCATTTATTTTTGTGGTGAATCCCCCTGTTAAGTAATTGTGCATTGTGATTGGAACGCTCAATTCTCTAGCAAATACAACTCTTTTGATCTTTCCTTCGCATGTACTTGTAGTAGCATTCGAGTTGTGTCACCATTTATTTTTGTGGTGAATCGTATTCCATGAATATGATATTTATGTAGTATGATGTATGGAATATAAGTTAGGGCATTCCCGGCCTACCAAGCGAAACTAGTGGTTTCTGGTCACGACCGGCTAAGGCTGAAGTTTCAGTAAAAGAGTGTTTACACGTGGTAGAACGAATATAGGAAATTTTGAAATCAGTTTCCCCTTCCACTTTCATCATGTTTCCTTAAGAAAATCATTTACTTTTCAATAAAACCATATTCTATTCGTGAAAAATATCTTTTTTCATAGCAAACACACCCTTATTTTCACGTCTAATTATATCAAAAGTATGCTAAGATCTCTATCGAACAAAGTAAAGATAAGATTCATATGTGTTCAATCCTATTCAAACTTCATGAGGTATACCATTATATTAAAAGTGATCCAAAGGTATATATTGTAAACAGGCTTTTCTACCTCAAACGAAGTAAAGATATGATTCATATATATTCGATCCTTTTCAGACTTCACGAGATATATCATTGTTGTTGTCGTAATTATATAAAAGGCATGTGACTTTTGTGTATCCTGTCACATGAAAAAAAGGGAATCCTAAGCTGAAAAACAAGACAGATTATTTTTTTCACTGTTCACGTGTGGCACAACTATTTAGGTGGTACTAATAATTGGCTTAGGGAATAAGTTTCATTTTATTTGTATTTCTATTTTTTTTTAAAAATTAAATAGATTTGTCCTTTGTTAAAAAATATACGTCTATATTATTAAGTCTTTGTATTTATCCTTGACTCGTAACGAAGCTTCAACCTAAACCATAGTAAAATTTTAGGTGTCAATGGTAAAAATAAATACGAGATGATTTTTTAAATATAAAAATATTTAACGTAACAAAAAGATGACTCGCAATGAAGCTTTAACCTAAACCTATTTTGATGCTTTTACCATTACCAACTTAGGTGTATTTGCTGGTTTTAGGAATTTCATTACTCAAAAAGATCACTTAACTTCTTCACATTTAACTAACTCGGCAACATTTAAGAATGCAATCTAGTGATCAATACAGTAAAGTTGAGAATCGTGAGATTTCAAGTTCAAATTTAAGTAGAGATAAAGAAAAATATTAAATGTTTTTTTTCTACTTTGATAAACATAGTTATCTATGCATGTTACTGGTGAAAGGTGATTCATGTCTCATGAAATTAATCAAAGTACTGACATAATATTGATCAGAAAAGTGACAAATATCTCGTGAAGCGATGAAGTAATCGAATTATATATAACTGACATGAACATCAAAATTATATATATAAAACAAATAAGTATTTATTAGTCCACATCAACTTTATTTCCTGAAATCCACATGTAATGAATCATTCCTACCACTTAAATTTGATAAAAAAAAGTTGTATTATTGTATTGTCAAACACAAAAGAATGAGTATTTGACATGTGGGGTACATAACTTGTTATAATTATTATTGTAAAGATAATTTGCGGCCTTCATGCCATTTTTAAAGCCTTGATTACCTTTTAATCAGTAGTTAGTAAAGTATTTGCCAGCTTTACTAACACTTTCGGCTGACACCTCTATTTTGCTGGAACCGCACGAGTGGATGTAGTCTTTAGAGTTTCCGTCGATTGGTTCAGTTCGATTTAATTTTAAATTTATTTGTGTGACTATTAGTTATCAATTTATAGTTATGCTAATTGAATCGTTATAAAATTATTAAAATATCAGTTAATAAGTTGTCAATTATTGATCCTTATAAGTTTAATCGTTAAAATTTCACGCAATTTTTTTTCTAAATTGTCAATCACTTACTCGCTTTGTTTAAAAAAGAGTGGTCTAGTTTGATTTGACACAGACTTTAAGAAAATAAAGAAAGACTTTTGAATCTTGTGGTTCTAAATTAAAGTTTTGTCAAATGTACAAAATTGTCCTTTAATCTTGTGGTCTTAAACATGTCACGTGGAAAGTTGAAATTAAAATGTTACCAAAAAAGGAAAGAGATTATTCTTTTTTAAACAGATTAAAAAAAGAAGCAGACCGTTCTTTTTTAAGCAGAGGGAGTATTAGAAATAAGTTGTCAAATCAAATAAACCATGCACATGAGTTGATAATATCTTCCTCAAAAGCAGACATTGATATCTTCTACTTGTAGAATAATCGAAAGTTTGAGATAGTAAAAAAATAAAAGTATGAAACTAAACCGTTAGAAAAGAACATTATATATTGAAAGATATAATTTGCTAATTTTCTATCAGGATATTGATTAACTCATTAAGAAATACACCAAACTGTTAAGAGCTGAAATAAAAAAAATAATCAAAATCACTAAATCAATGACCCATTATCGATAAATCAAATATTTTTTTTCAGATTGAATTATTAGTTCGGATATGATTTTGAACAGCCTTAGATCAAATTAACTTGAAAACTATGTGAAATAAAATAGATTTATAGGGTCAAATATATTCTCGTCGTTATTAGTTTGGATCACATTTACCCTTGTTTTTTAAAGGTTTTAATAATTGGAGGGTGAATTTGAACCTTCCACATAATTCAAAGATAAATTTGACTCTTTCACATAGTTCAAGAATAAATTTGACCAATCTTCCTAATTTTTAGTAGAAAAAACATATTAAGTGGGAATTAATCTCTAGTTATTTAGGTAAATGACTCAACATCCAATCAAGTGCACTATTTAATTAGCTTTTTTTTTTTTATATAGTATGAGTGTTAGCATATAATATTATACCAATTTTAGAAACTATATACGTAAAATACTTAATTTTATCAAAAAATCATAAGTTCACGTGTCTTGTATTCTAGCTAGAAATTTGTCCTTGCTTTCCACCATCATTGTCATCATCACCTCCATCAGAATCTTCGATCTATCCTGCTCATTAGGAGGTTTGAAAGATCTTTTGAGGCTCGTCAATGACTTGGCTTCAGGTTGTGAATGAAAGTGCAAGGCTCTCCACTTTTCCTATCATACGATTTTGTCAAACTATTCTATTTCATTCATTCTCCATTCCATTCAAAAAGGATGTTAAAAGGGATACTTTGTTCGCCATGAGGTTGTCGGGCTCACCCTAGAACAAAAGAGCAACACCAATCTCAATCGATTCGTAAGTAGTGACAATTTTCCTGTAAGGACTCATATTTTTCCATTTTCTTTCTCTCCTTCCCATTTCCACACCACTACCTACTCTACTAAAACAAAATGAACTAAACGACTTGAATATGCAATATATAATTTTTTTTGGGAAGATTGTATGAAATAGAAAATTATTAATTCAAATTAAATGTTATAGCCATAGTTTATTTTATTTGTAATTCGCAGCAAAAATCCCATTTTTTTGCCATCTGGTTCGGTATACAATTAGCCATTTTCGATATACAATTACCCATTCGGTATACAAATTTATAAAATGTATAAAATGTGTTTGTGTCTGTATAAAGCTAGAGAAAAATGTATATACGAATACAAATACATATATTTTCGTCTTATACACTTATAATTATACAAATACAGATCTTATTATACAAATTACAATGTATAAATGAATTTATACAAAAATGAACAATTTGTATAAAATTGGATGTATCTAGCGAATTATACAAATCAAAAGCTTCATAGCAAACTTAAAATTTGCTATGGAGCGCAATTATGCAAACTATAGCTATAAGATACAAATATGATTTTTATGTTTGCTATAAATGAAAGTTGCTCATTTTTTTAAGTATAAATTTTAGGAATCACATAGTTTTAATATGAAATTACAATCTATCCATATTTAGTTTGTAATTACATTAATCCCTGAAAAAGTAAAACAAACCGGATACATAATATGTAGCTCGGATACATTAAAAACTAGCTCGGATACATTATAAAATATTTTAGAATTAGGAGAGAAATAAGAAATTTTAGAGGTTTATAGGAAAAATCACCCCATATATCTATTTAAGGCTTAATATTACAGTCTTTAGATGCACTTTTTTTTATATTACTACTTATATTTGTTTAATTACAAGTATTAACATATTAGTTTTAAGTTATAATTTAATTTATTTTATTTAATTAATTAGTTATTATTTTTATAATTACATTATAATTAATAAGTAAGAGAAATAACATTAATATTAGAGAATCAATTGTCATTATCTCTTACATCATTTTAGGGATAACATTAATATTAGAGAATCAATTGTCATTATCTCTTACACCATTTTAGGGATTTTTTTCCAGATTTCACACAACAACCCTCACCTTCCTCTTTTACACACACGCGAACCCCACACCCCCACCCCCATCTTTCCCTTTTACAGAGAACTAATTTTTTCTCTCTCACCATCTTCAACGTTCGTCTTCTTCATTCAAAAATAAAATCAGTAGAACTCTTCCACATTTATATGATTTAATGGTGGGATGAGATCTACACACGAAGAATGTTGAAATTCCTGCAAAGTGTGGTTCCTCTCAGTCGAAGGATCAAAAGGAGAAAAAAAACGAAGCAAAGAAAAGGGTGAGTTCGGCAAATCAAAAGGGAAAGAAGAGGAAGGGGAGAATTGTAGAAACCTTTTGATTCGAATTCTGATTTTGTTAGTGAAATAAAAAAGAAAAAAGCAACAAATGTAGAAGTTCAATCTTCAAAACCATCAACAAGAAGACCAACAAAAAAGAAGGAATCAGAAATTCCAATATCCAAAAAAGGCAAAAAAGTTGTTAGGGTAAGTATTATATTTAATTTATTTTCACATTATTCAAATTAGTGACTTTTTTGCTAAAAATATCACATTATGCTTATTGTTGTTTCAAAACTTTTGTTTGGGTGAAACTTGTACGAAATGTAAATAATATTTGTATGAATCTGACTTTAATATATGATTTTGGGATATTATATGAAATATGATATAATATTGGTATGCAAATGGTATGAATTGTGTTTTGGCATTGGTATGAAATTGGTTTGATATCAGTAGCCCAATGGTATGAATTGTTAAATGACTCTGTTTTGTATGAATTATGACTAAAATTGATATAAAATTGGGATTTTTCTAATAGGAAGTTTCTTTTTCAATTTATTCACTAATGTATTTAAATTTTTAACATAGGTATGAAAATGGTATAAAATGATTTTTCTTTCAATTTTTTTCCAGTGATTGTGATTTGTACACATGTCTATTTGCTGAATACATCAGTAATGGAGTTTTTGATATGCGTTCTGTTGATATCGATGCAAAGTACCATCGTCAAAGGTATGCCACAATCATATGCCATTATGAAAAAACAAAGAATGTGATGGCGCGACCAGTGAGAGTGAAGTAACTGGCACTGTTGCTAACAAATTTGGTGGACCTCGCATAGCAAAATTACATGCTTCGGATACCAGCAATTATCCCACACCAAGACCATGAAGATCAAAATTGAGATAGTTGATTGCACCTTAGACTTTTTAGAATTACAAGTTTTTTTTTTTAATTTTTGGATGATATTTTTGTGTTTGTTACAACTTTAAGTATTTGATATATATATTATCCATTGTTTTATTCCAAAAAGATACCAACTACATATGAATTACAGATTGACTATTGTAATCGCAGGATACTAGTTATATACAAGCTGCATTCCAAATGGATACACCATTCTAAAGATAAATTACACATTGACTATAATAATTTTCGGGATAACAGTTATATACAAAATGCATACAAATTGGATTCAACATTTAGAGTTTATGATTTACAATGTCTTATTAACTATAAAGAAATCATACTACTAATTTAGAGTTCATGAACTAACTCTGACTTATAATTGGTATCCAAACTGTACACCTTTGGCATCCAAATTCATATTCTAACACAAAAAGGTAAAAAAATAAAAAATGAATGAAGTTGGTATCCAACATGTATAAATACCTTGTATAAACGATTATGCCATGTAAAATAGTGACAACAATTCTGGAAAAAAAAATGCAGAGAGAGAAATGTTGAAGAAAATGGATAAAATAAGACTTTTTAATTAATTTTAACAGATTAGAGTGAATTAAGGAAAACAAATATTCCTAATTAGTTTGAATCTCCTAAATTTATGCTAATTAATAATTATCATCAATCAATTCAAATTTAATTAATACACCTATTTTCTATTTGTTTATTTTTTTCTTCAAAATCAATTTATTTTCCTTTTTTATCTTTTTTTTTTTCAAAACAAATTTTTACAATTAATTAAATATACATTTTTTTTAATAAAATGTTATAACCTGAAATTTTTTATTGTTACAACTTGAAAGTTTTATTCTACTGCTATAACTTGAAAATATTAGTCTAATAAATGTCATATATGAAATTTTCACTTTTTAGAAATAGAAGAGAATATTAAAAATAGGGGAAACATAAGACGTGTATTTCAGTAATTTTTTTTTTTAATACAGGTAAGAAAATAGGCACAGAATATTACTTAAGTAGCTTTATAATCTGGGCTTGATTAAGAAAATAGGCCCACGTAGTTTAATTGGACCATATAGGAGAAATAGATAGGCTTCGGAAATGTACAGACAACGACTTTAAAAAAAATAAAAAAATAAGGAAAAACTATCTTATTAGATATATATTCATAGACATATATTTATACCATATATACTATGTTATTTATATTTTTAAATAATTATGTATCTTACTATAAATTAAGAGTTTTCTACTATATATATAGGATGATACACCTAGATACATGTATTTTTGTTATCAAATATACTAAAATAGGGAGAGAGGCGAGAAAGATGGGGGAGGGAAATAGTTGTGTAACCTAGATGCATGAGAATCACACTAGATACACACTAGATACATGTATTTGTATGTATCTAGTGTGATTCACATGTATCTGAAATACTAGATATATAGGAGAGTGGCGAGCGAAATGGGAGGGAAGCGAAGGAGATTTGTCTATATATGTATCCCAGATACATGAAAATTCACTTGAATATAGTGTATTTAGAACAAATTACACCTAATTTTGACATCATGTATCCCGAGATACATGTATCGAGACGCACCAAAATATAATAAGGTTTGTGAGATTCCAAATTAAAGTGTATCTAAATAATTAACTCCTAAACCAGTGGGATTTCTGTAAGGCTTAATGGGTAATTTTTGTGATAAATAAATTTTTTGAGGAAGACATTTTGGCTCAATAGACATTTTGTCTAATTTTCTCGAAAGAGATTTTGTAACTTTTTGAGGGCTTATTTATGCAAATATCCATTTTTATGTTATTATTCAGATTTTATTTTTCCTTAAAAAATTACACAAGTATAACTCTGAAAAATTATCCCTTTTAGATAATGATATACTAGAAATAATGTTTGCTCATATATTGCTTAACTTTTTGGATAAAATATTAAATTATTAAGTCTAACGTTTACTCAAATGCATCTTTAAATCGTTGTATAAAAGATTATTGTAAAGGGGGTCATTTATTAAACAATTCTCTTAAAAAAGAGAATCGGCAAAAAATATGCTTTCTGAGCAATATTTCTATTAATTTCTAAATTATTTAACCTTCATTGTGTTATTACTGAATTTATTCCAATTTGTTACACTTTTAAAATTTTATTATATGATTATTTATATTCAGTATTAAATCATTTTTGCTTGTACTCGTAACTAGACATATACTATTACAGTTAAAACTCATCATAATAGTTATTTTCTATAATAATATTTATATAAACAACCTGATTTTCTTAAGGATTATTTTTTCATGTTACTCTATATTTTATTTTTCTGTAACATGATTCTACTTATAACAACAATGACATTTATTATATCAATACACTCTTTATAAAACAATTACCTCTTTATAATAATCATACTCCACTATTTTAAAAAATATGTATATTATGTATAAAAATTAAATATTTATGAAAATCATTATTAATATCAGTATCACACCTAATAAATTCCAAGAAAAAATGTCTAATCAATTATATATGGTTATAATTTTCATAAGGAAGGCTACTGGTGGACGGTGGTTTCCATTTTTGTACATGCATACTCTTTAATCTTTATATTTATTTTTTTGGTTAAATTAAATTACAAATATATTTTCTTTTTGGTACAAAAAATTATTGAATTATTTTTTTTGCATACTTTTATTTATAATTATTAAATTGTCTTTAAAAGTTGAATATCAATATAAATAAATACATATAATAATATTTCATAATAAGAATTATGAAATTTTCAAATAAATTCTATCGTTATAATGAGGTTTGACTGTATTCAAATTACAATTTCCAAAACTCATATGTAGAAAATATTCACCTCCTATTTAATATAGTAATTAACTCAATGACTAAATTGGAAATGACGGTGGATCATAAATTCATAATTGATAAGATTGCTAGTGGACGGTGGTAACGCGTCTAATATTATTATTACGTAGCTTTAAAGATGGTAATGAAATGGCAAGTAGGGCAATTCAAAATCGAATTGAAAAAATATTATTAATTTTATGATAATGAGTTATTAGTTAATGGTTCATTGAAAAAATTTGATGTTATTTTTATTGAGTGGTCAATTTTGTAATGGACGTTTAAGATTTTTTTGCTTAATAAGTTAATCAATAATTCGATATATAACTCAGAATAAATCTTGTAGGTTCATTATGTTTTACTACTCAAATTGTTCAAATAATGTAAATTACTTGATAATTTTTGGAATACCTATTTCGTTTCGGTTATCACATTGCTTGTAAGTAACTTTTAATGAAGAAATTTTTTCATGTGCTACCTTGTAAACGGTTAACCCAATAACCAAATCAATAATAATTCGTAATCGTTATCTTACCGTCATTTAACGATTTAATATATGTACGAATCGATAACTGATAAGTCGAACTAATAACTTTCAAAATCAAATTGAACCAATCAAATAAACCTTAGTTGGTAAGTACTCCATTATTCTTAATCAGAGGTCTCAAATTGTAGTCTTGAATATAAAGTCGCTTTTGATATTAAAATTTTACGACGCTTAACTCGGATTAGTTGAGTTCCAAAAAAAATAATACTGAATATCATATGAAAAACCAAAAAAGTCATTGTTTGAGTTAATCTTATTAACACACTACAATAAAGAAAACGTTTAACGCTAATTGAGTCAATATCATTGCATGCAAAGTCACTAATGCCTATAATGATATTTATATATAATGTTAGTATATTATAATCGCGAAATCCTTTATACATTATAGTGATGTCATCACTCATGCCTAATGATGTATCAATGTTGGGTTAAAAAAAGAATTATTGCCACGTAGGTGCCAGTTCACTACCCAAAATATTAATTAAAAAAGATAAGGATAAACTTTTGTTAACTAAATGCTGACGTGTAAGTGTGAATTCTTTTGTTTGACTTAATTAGTACACTTCTTATCCCAATGAGAATTATGGATAATCTTAATTTTCAAACATTTGAATTACTTAAAAATTAATTACATAAATGTATTTTTTTAAGAAAATAAAGGTAAGAATTCTTATACAACATGTTTGTTATATTGGTTTTGTAAAAAAAAATATATTCTACACTATCAATATATGAGATCAAAATCGTACCAGACTAACTTACGTTTTCAAGTAATGTACTTGGTACCACACATCGACTGATTCTAATAGAAAAAGTGCATAAATGATCATGCATGTAATAGTTCAGAAGTATATTTAGACTTTTTTTCTAAAAAAGAAATACTAAATATATTTAGAGTAATATAATAATGACAATACAATGAGAAGAATGATATAGAAAAAAACATTAGTTTCATCGAAATTATTTTGTGAAGTGAATAAAGTTTATCCTCTTTCATAAATATTTTCCTAGATTAGCTTCATATATCTTGATATTTATAGAAAATAAATACAATATTTTTGCAAAGTGCATCATTACTTTTTTGGTAATTGGTTCACTGTACAATTTTTTTTGACAGCTAATAATAATAATAAATTAATTAAAAATAAACTTGACAGCTAAGTAATAAAATTTGAATATATCTGAATATATAATTTTTCTATAAATATACTCCTATATTGACTCTTCGTATACTCTATATTCTTAGTCTTTTCTTCTTCATTTCTCATATTTTCTCTGTAAAAATAATAATTCTTAGTACTATAGTTTTTATTATTTGTTGAAAAAAAAATGGCTGGTGGTGGTGGAGGAATTAGTCATGGAAATAATGGAAAAGAATATCCTGGAAATTTAACTCTTTATGTTACTATTACTTGCATTGTTGCTGCTATGGGTGGATTGATCTTTGGTTACGATATCGGAATTTCTGGTACGTGTGAGAATTTAGAATTTAGAGTAAGTCGATTTAGAATATGTATATATGATATATCTCTTTTTTTTTTTTTGTGTGTATGGATATGTTATTTGTTTGTTAACTTTAGGGTCAGTAGATTTTGAATATGTATATATCTTTTTTTTTTTTTTTAATGTATTGCTACGTTATTTTTTAAATTTATATCTATATTCTATCTTGAAGAACATGAACTCACAAAATATTGAATCATAAATTTGCTTTTGTGTTTGTCAAAATTGTGTACTTATATGCTATGTTGCTCGGATTCAATACACATTTGTCAAACATTATTAGAGAATCCGAATAACATAACTTGTGTCATATGAAAAAATGTTGTCTCACATATGTCTGATTCTCCAGTTTTTTTTGTGTATGGATATGTTATTTGTTTGTTAACTTTAGAGTCAGTAGATTTTGAATATGTATATATCTTTTTTTTTTTTGATGTATTGATACGTTATTTTTAAATTTATATCTATATTCTATCTTGAAGAACATGAACTCACAAAATATTGAATCATAAATTTGCTTTTGTGTTTGCCAAAATTGTGTACTTATATGCTATGTTGCTCGTATTCAATACACATTTGTCAAACATTATTAGAGAATTCGAATAACATAACTTGTGTCATATGAAAAAATGTTGTCTCACATGTGTCTGATTCTCCAATTTTTTTTAGAAAATTAGACATATATATAATTGGAGAATTTGAGAAACATAACTCGTGCTATATGAAAAAAAGAAGAGGATTGTGTACTTAATTATGGTCTATGTTGCTCGGATTCTCACACATCTAGATAGACATTATAGCAACATAACTCGTGTTATATGAAAAGAAGAGAAGAAATTAAATTGCTAACTATATTCTATGTTGCTCGGATTTTCACACACCTAGATAGACATTATCAGAAGAATTAGAGCAACATAACTTGTGTTATAAGAAAAGAAGGGAAGAAATTGCTTACTATATTCTATGTTGCTTGGATTCTCACGCAACTAGATAGACATTATCTGGAGAATTCGAGCAGCATAACTCGTGTTATGTGAAAAAAGAATTAAAAAGATGATGTACTTGTGTTTTATGTTGCTTGAATTTGGTCACACATCCTGTAAACATTATTGGAGAATCCGAGCAACGTTCTTGTTTTTTCTTATGATGTTTGTGTGTGTGTGTGTGTTTGGAACAGGGGGTGTGACATCAATGGACACATTCTTGAGCAAATTTTTCAATTCTGTTTACACAAAGCAAAAGGCAGACACATCAACAAACCAGTACTGCAAATTCGACAGCCAGACACTAACAATGTTCACATCATCATTGTACCTTGCTGCACTGTTTTCGTCGATTGTTGCATCAACTGTTACAAGAAAATTGGGAAGGAAACTTTCAATGCTGTTTGGTGGTGTCCTGTTTTGTGTTGGAGCTTTGATCAATGGTCTTGCTAGGGATGTTGCTATGCTCATTGTTGGAAGAATTTTGCTTGGTTTTGGTATTGGATTTGCCAATCAGGTGATTTTTTCGCGATTTCAATTTGCTACATGACATGTTTTTGTTTGATTAACATGTTCCTATAGTTCTTGCTTTTGATATCTATCATCATCATATGTTGTCTATTGTGTTTCGATTGGATTTGAATTCACCACATGACATGTTTTTTTTGTTTGATTAACATGTTCCTATAGTTCTTGCTTTTGATATCTATCATCATATGTTGTTTATTGTGTTTCGATTGGAATTGAATTCACCAAATGACATGCTTTTTTTGTTTGATTAACATGTTCCTATAGTTCTTGCTTTTGATATCTATAATCATATGTTGTTTATTGTGTTTCGATTGGATTTGAATTCACCACATGACATGTTTTTTATTTTTTTGATTAACATGTGATCCTGTAGTTCTTGCTTTTGATATCTATCATTCTATGTTGTTTATTATGTTTCGATTATCACATTATTTTGCTGTTGTTATTGATCCTTGTATGTACTGCTTTCCTTATTAACTACTATGCTTTCTTCATCGTTTTTTCCTTACTTTGCTTGTATTTGTTGCACTTGAATCGCGTTCTTTAAAAAAAAACCTTTCTACCTTCACGAGCTAGTGGTAAGGTATGTTGTTTGACGGTTGACCCCACTTGTTGAATTTCACTGGATATGTTGTTGTTGTTGTAACATGTTCTTGGTAAATTTGTTATGCAGTCTGTTCCTTTGTACCTATCTGAAATGGCACCATACAAGTACAGAGGAGCACTTAACATTGGCTTTCAATTGTCAATCACAATTGGCATACTTGTAGCCAATGTGTTGAACTTTTTCTTCGCGAAGTTTGACTGGGGATGGCGTTTGAGTCTAGGTGGCGCGATGGTACCTGGATTGATCATAACTGTAGGTTCCCTCCTCCTCCCAGAGACTCCCAACTCCATGATTGAACGTGGAAACAACGAGGAGGCCAAGACGAAGCTCAAGAGGATCAGGGGTGTTGATAATGTGGACGAAGAATTCAATGATTTAGTCGTGGCTAGTGAAGCCTCGAGGAAAGTTGAGCATCCTTGGAGGAACTTATTGCAAAGGAAGTATAGGCCACATCTCACTATGGCTATTGCCATTCCATTTTTCCAACAACTTACTGGGATCAATGTGATCATGTTTTACGCCCCCGTCTTGTTCAAGACTATTGGTTTTGGTGGTGATGCTTCACTTATGTCTGCTGTTATTACTGGTATAGTCAATGTTGGTGCTACCATTGTTTCGATTTATTATGTCGATAAGTTGGGAAGAAGATTTTTGTTCCTTGAAGGTGGAATTCAAATGCTCATCTGCCAAGTAAGTTTAAAATCTCATTTTCTTACACAGTTTCATTCAAAAACGGTTGCAAGAGACTGTTTCCATAGCTTGAACCTGTAACATTTGATGTGGTATATATGCAACCTCACCTCAATTGCTAGTCACATGACAACGCGATTGTCTATTTTAATGTGCAGATTGCTGTGGCAATATGCATTGGAACAAAATTTGGAACAGATGGTTATGCAGGGGAATTACCAAAGTGGTATGCAACATTAGTAGTAATATTCATATGTATTTATGTAGCAGGATTTGCTTGGTCATGGGGACCTCTAGGATGGTTAGTCCCTAGTGAAATTTTCCCACTCGAAATTCGTTCAGCAGCACAAAGTATCAATGTATCTGTCAACATGATCTTCACATTCATAGTCGCGCAAGTGTTCTTGACACTCTTGTGTCACTTGAAGTTTGGTTTGTTCATCTTCTTCGCGTTCTTTGTATGTGTTATGACTGTTTTTATCTACTTCTTCTTGCCCGAGACGAAGAATGTGCCTATTGAAGAGATGGTTGTTGTGTGGAAACAACATTGGTTTTGGTCTAGGTTCATGACTGAAGTTGATTACCCTGGAGCAGCAGCAGCTAATGTTGAAATGGCAAAGGGAGACAATGGGAGCAAATTAGTATAGACATATTTATATTGTAGCAAGTATTAATTTGACAAAAAGAATATATGAAAAGGGGGTGTTTTATGTAATGTTTTGTTAGTTTAAAGAACATATAGTTTGGCAACATATTTTGGAAGTTCTATTGAATTTTGTAATCAATTTGTGGGAAATTTGTGTCAAGTTGAATCAGTTCCTCTACTCTTTGATCCATTATATTTGAGGTAAACTAATTTTGAGGTTTAACCTGGTACGTCTAGACGTCTGGTTAATGATAAGAAAATATTTATTTGTCTATTTATCGGTTGAATTGACTTGTTTCAAGATTGTTGAACACACTTGTTTTTTTGATATTCTTTATCGAAAATAGTCTAACTATTATCACAAGATAAAAATAAGTATGCTTACACATCACCATCCCCGATCTCACTTGTAGTTGTCAACTTGTCATTTGACTTGTCTTTTCATAACAAGTGTGGGTTTTTGACTTTTGAAGAGTAAAAAAAAAAATTAAAACAAAAAATAAAAATAAAAAGAGGTAGAGACCTTCCTTTATTATATATAGTAAGTAAAGTACTTATTTATTATTTTTGGAAGATATTTCTTGATTTTTTCTTGGAGAGGAAGCCAAGGGTTGACCCCAATCTTGTCTAAACATACAAATGAAAAATCAAGTTTTGTTTATAATATAAAACATATATAGAAGAAATATTAAGTTTTGTTGATGTATAAACTAATGAGCCATTTGTTCATGTATTTTTTTTAAAAATATAATATTTAGTTTTACATTGAATTGACTTTTTTATATATAAAAAAGTAACTTTTAAACTTTTGAAAATACACATACTTTTTAAAGTCAAACACGATCAAATATAACTCATATACGTCTTTTCAATTCAACTTCAAATAAATCATAAGTTATAAGTTTATCCAAACATATTCTAAGTTTACAACATATGAATGAAAAAATATGTATCTCATTTTGTATTTGAATAAAAGAATAATGCTTCTACAAAGATCTTTCATGTATTATTTTAAATTTTAATTTTATATATATATATATTTGTTAATTGTCATAAAATCAATTAATACCAAACATTGAGGAATAAGTAAACTAATCCTTTGCAATTTGAATTTTAGAAAAAAACTTAGCAAAGATCTCTCGTGTAATTTCAGACTTTTTTTATTTATAAATTAAAAATATGTTATAAACATTAAATTTATAAAAGATTACAAAACGAAATAAATTTCATCTGTTTCTCCCGATCAAATACAATAATAACATACTTAGTACTATAATCACAAGTCGGGACTATTTTCGATAAACACTTAGCTAAATAACACATCTCAAATATTCAATTTGAAAAAAAAAATACTAATGAAAGCAATAACAACAACAACAAAATGAAAACAATAACAACAAAGAATAAAACACTAGAAAAAACATACATAATACAATTGAAACAACTAAAAACAACTTATAATACTAAAATCTAAGAATACGATAATAAATTTGATCAAATAAATCACATATAATAATAATAATGATAATATATATATATTATCATTATTATTATTATTATTATTATTTATAAAAAAGTATATATTGTATAAATGGCAAATTTTCAAATTAAAATTGACATGACTTTTGAATCTTGACCCCCAACTCCCAATTGGTGGGAATTGCCCTCTACCCCAAGATCCAAAACTAATTTATTTATTTATTTTTAATTTCCTATTTTCTCATATATTTCTTTTTTCTTTCTTTCTTCTTCTTCTACGCCGTCTAGGTTTTAATAAACAAAAAAAAAAGATTTTTTTTTTATAGCTAAGTCAAAATTGTCGAAAGGAGAAGCAAAAAAAAATTCCTTTGTGACAATGGTTTCTTCTTCTTGTTGTTGCTCTTCAACAATAATTTGCCCTAATTGTTCTTCTAAGCTCCCATTATTCATCACCTGCGCACGTTAGCTTCAATTGAAACATCCCCAAACAGTCACCGATAAATCATTTTTGCATCGTCATGTCAAGGTTAGTTTGAAAAGAGATGCGGTTTTGATTTTATTTTATGTTTTTTATATGAGTTTTTGATTTTTAATTTGTGGGTTTGGTTTTTTTGAGTTTTTAATTTGTGGGGTTTTGTTCTTTTCAATTTGTTGTTGATTCTTAATCTTGTTTTCGATATTGGGTATATAAGCAAAGGGGTGGGGTGGGGGTGGGGGATAATATGAACCATAGGGGTAAAGTTGGAGCATTTTTTTGTTTTTAATGGTAGTGTCTGGGCAAGCTTAGGAATATGTGGACTAAGTCATGGTGCACAGGTAGCTGTGTCTGCCAAGGCTTGGACAAATAGGAAGAAATCACCTAGTGTTTTGTGTATGCTGGGATTTGAACGTGATGCCTCATGGTTCTGTGTTAAGTAAAATTGGAGCTTTTTCCGTGAAGTATGTTGACAATTCCATAGTAGTTTGTGCTATAGCTCGGTAACATAAGGGGATGAATTCATCATAGTTAAACTGTTTTCATCAGATAAGAATGTTATTGGTTATTTGGATGTCTCGGTAGCTATGATATATTGAGACCTAACTAGTTAGTTACTAGCTGAGGTAGTGATTTTAAGTGGAAAGTTTCTTTTTTCTTTAGATTCGTGTGGGATTTGGCTTTAGAAGAATACCTTCACTCTTTAGTTCTAAGCTTTGTATTTGATCCTTTTTAGCTTATTGAGCGGAAGTAGGTACCAAAGATGAAGGTAAATGCCTACATATAAGTGAAAGAAGCAAATTTGTTTGGATATGAATGAGCAGCACCATAACCAGTGTGGTCTGATCATCATAGCAGAGTCCAATTGTCAGGTCACATAGAAAAAGAAGAAGCAAAATGAGTGGAGTGTATGGAATTACTTTAATACCAAATCTCCCCCGCATTGCAAATAAAATAAAAATGGTAATGTAGAAATGTAAAGGTAAGAAATGGAAGAGCAAAATTCTCAAATTCAACCTGTTCTGGAACTCCTCCTTTCTTCTCCTGAAACCTAGGTTAGTCCAGACCCTTAAATAACAGATGCATAACCAAGGTAAGTTTGTCAAACTACTCGACATGTAGCAGAAAGATTTTTAGCAATCAATAAGTTGACCCTATATACTAGTTATTTATCAAAAGCAATAAAATTGAATCCTTATGTAAAACTTATTGGTCATTATTTGCTAAAAAATCATGCTTTTGTATGGCATAGTTTTACCATGTTTTCAGAGTAGAGCCTACAAGACCACAAATGTGTGTTTGACCTGGATAGGGGTTATGAGGGGGGGGGGGGAGAGGACCATAAGAAGGGTTCATTGACAACAACAACAACAAACCCAGTGCAATCCCACCAGTGGGGTTTGGGGAGGGTAGGATCTCCAGGGGGATATGAGATGTGGGGGGAGGGGGAGCGCCAGGACCATAAGAAGGGTTCATTGACAACAAACCCAGTGCAATCCCACAAGTGGGGTTTGGGGAGGGTAGGATCTATGCATACCTTACCCCAACCTTTATGGGGAAGAAAGTTCCTGTGACACTATCAAATATTTAAGAGAAGTTAAAACGTGGAGGGAGCATAGCTGTTCTTGAGTTATTTTTGATTCCATTAGTGAATTCCTAATGGATTTTGTTCTCGCGTATTGATTATTTTGATAGTACTTAATTTGCTTTTGAATGCCTTGGTCTTTTGTTGTCTCTGAATGCATTTTGTAACTCACAATTGTACTTTTGACTGTTAATGCAGATTCTTTAGAATTGATAGTATTAAAAGATTTGCACAATCCCTTGAAAAAAGTCAGAGAAGTGCCTATTTAGGAGAAAAACATGGATTGCTTGGTAGGGTTGGGGTCTATTTAGGAGAAAAACATGGATTGCTTGGTAGGGTTGGGGTCTATTTAGGAGAAAAACATGGATTGCTTGGTAGGGTTGGGATATGTTCTTCAAAGTACAGATTTTATGGACATTACACATCTTCTGCTAGAGGATATGCTTCATTTACTGGGTACAGAGTGCAAAACAGTATGCTCAACAATTTTCACAAGATACAGTCAGCCACTTCGTCGAGCAATCCTAAAGCACATCATGCTCGACTTGCTTGGAGGAGGTTCTTACTGATTTCTTTTTACAGGGGGAGAACTTTTATTCCATTAAGTAGAATTGCTCAAGCAGTTAGTTTGGCTCTGTGCCGCTCTGCAGTTGTTGTTCCTGGTATATTTGCCTTAAGATATGGAAAGAATGTAGCAGTGGCAGAGGCAGAGGCCATGCCGGTTGTGGACCTTTCCTCGCCAAGGAATACATTTTATCTACGTGCACAAGATAGTCATGTCTTATTTACTCGACTACTCCTTTCAGCATTTGAAGGTGCTGTTCTTTTGGTGAGAGCTTTTTATTTGGCAATCCTGTTTTCTCCAAGCATTGCAATGGCACCATTTGCAGACGTTCTGGGACCTAGGTACAGGAAAATATGGCTTCAGGTTGTTCACCGGACTCTTGAAAGAGCAGGTCCAGCATTTATAAAATGGGGCCAATGGGCGGCTACACGGCCGGATCTGTTCCCAAGAGACTTGTGTGCTGAGCTATCAAAGCTTCATTCAAAAGCTCCTGAACATAACTGGGCCTACACAAAAAAAGCTGTTGAAAAAGCTTTTGGTCGCAAGCTTTCCGAGATTTTTGACAATTTTGAGCAGACCCCTGTAGCATCTGGAAGTATAGCTCAAGTGCATCGTGCTTCCTTGAAGTCTAGATATCCTGGTCGTGAGAACAAGCCCATGAAAGTGGCAGTGAAGGTTAGACACCCTGGAGTTGGTGAATCAATTAGAAGAGACTTTGAGATTATCAATGTAGTTGCAAAATTGTCAGGGTTCATACCATCACTTAAGTGGCTTAGATTGGATGAAAGTGTCCAGCAATTTGCTGTCTTTATGATGTCACAAGTTGACCTAGCAAGAGAAGCTGCCCATCTAAGTCGTTTTATTTATAATTTTCGAAGATGGAAAAATGTCTCTTTCCCTAAGCCTGTTTATCCATTAGTACATCCTGCCGTGCTGGTGGAAACTTTTGAGGAAGGAGAAAGTGTCGCCCACTATGTTGATGAACTTCAGGGTCATGAGCGACTTAAGAGTGCTCTTGCTCATATTGGAACTCATGCACTTCTCAAGATGCTTCTGGTAAGTTTTTCTTTGATGTACTTTGTTCGAATTGTTTGTATTATCATGGATTTGTTTGTGGTTCATCATATCGTAATCGGTTTCTTAATTGTCTTTTTTTTTAAAATTATGTGCCACGCAACAACGCATTTATCTTCTTCTCTTTTTTCCCCCAAAAAAGCAACAATAACAACATACCCAGTGAAGCCCCCAAGGCCTAGCTCGAGTGGCAAAAGGCGGAGGATTTGTGGCTTAGGTCGCAGGGTCAAGCCCCACACCATGCAAATTGAAGCTCGGTATTTAAGTGGAGAAGGGTAGAGGGGCGGACCCATTATCCACCGAGTTTAGAAGGCTGTGATTGGTCCAAAGGGCGGGTCACATACGGATTTTTCAGTTATAAAAAAAAAAACATACCAAGTGAAATTCCACAAGTGGGGTTGGGGTTTCCAAAAGAGCAAGAAGCTAAAAGGTGTATAAGAATACTACTCAATATGGTGTATAAGAATTCTCAAATACTTTTCCACATGCTGTAAATTCCGTTAAAGCATGACATAAATAAAGCTAATTTGATATTCCTTAGTATTATTGGTTCCTTTTTTCTTTTTTCTTTATACATATATCTTAGATTAGTATTGGACTCATATATGGGTCTATACACTCCAAGGGGTTGTTTGGTAGGGTGTATAAGAATACTACTCAATATGGTGCATAAGTAATGTTGTAATTAGTTGTGGATACCTGCACCCAAAGGTGTGGCCTAGTGGTCAATGAAGTGGCTGAGAGCCATGAAGTTTCTGGGAGACAAAAACACTAGGTGATTCTTCCATTATGTTCTAGCCTTGGTGGACAGAGTTACTTGATACTTGGTGCTGGTGGGAGGTGGCAGGTATCCCGTGGAATTAGTCGAGCCACATCACGACGGGCATCCAAAAAAAAATTTAGTTATGGTTACCTCTATCTCAAAATGTAATGCTGAGATTAGTTATACGGGTATCATTTTTTATTGATTGTTTGGGTTGTATGAAATGACTAGGGTGTATTAGAATAGGATAGTATTGAATAGTCCTATTAGAATAGGAATTATCCCGCATATTGTTATTGTCAATAGTTTACTATGTATAAGAATAGTGTGTATTAGTAATACATTGGTTGAAGACATTTCCAAACAATGGATTGGATAATACCAAAGCTGATGAGCATATTATTTTCTCTACTACCTCCAACCAAACGACCCCTAAGAGCAATTAATGTTATATGTTTGTGCAAAGATACCCTATATGCTTTTGCTTGATGTCTCCATTCATTATGCATGTGCATATGTTATTTGTTATTCAGATATATTCCTTTTTGCTCATCTCCCGTTACTTCTGCACAAGATAATGAACAGCATTTGTCTTCGCATCAAGAAGTTACTTTCTTCCAATATGTTCAGGTGAAGCTTATAACTGGCTTCACCCTAATGCTCTCAAAGTTGCTTTCAAATAAACTCACTTTGAGATATATGCTGTAGCTTGTACAGAGGCGCAAGTGGCAACCTACTAATTATTGAGAGTGGGCAGAACGCTGAGTTCTTTACTATTTTGTTGCTCTTCACACGGTCCTTTCATGCTAGTATATTATGTGAAAGCTTAGATGTAAAATCGACATAATAAATGGAAAGCGGAGATGTGTGTGTTTGTGTGAGATATTTTACTAGTGGACCTAAGGTACAGTTCTTTCTTTCAGGTTGACAACTTCATGCATGCAGACATGCATCCAGGAAATATTCTTGTCCGTGTACCAAAGCACAAGTCCTCTCAGAAACGTATATTCAAGTCAAAGCCACATGTGATTTTCCTTGATGTAGGCATGACTGCTGAACTTTCTCAGAACGATAAGTTGAATTTGCTTGAATTCTTTAAGGCTGTTGCTCGTCGAGATGGTTCCTCTGCAGCGCAGTGCACTTTAAATCTATCAAAGAAGCAGAATTGCCCTAATCCAGATGCCTTCATTAAGGTAAATTTCTTACTCATTCAAAATTTCTTTTCTATTTCAAGGCGATTCTCAAAGACATGAATTAGAAACTTGGATATGCTTGTTTCTATTTACTTAGTGACATTTGTTTTTGGACTGGTTTAACCAAAGTACTTTGACTAGTTACCTATCCTTGAAAATAAAGTTCAATGAAGCAATACCATTAGAATTGATATGCTGGTTATTACTTTATGAGAAATTGGGCTGAATCTCCAATATACGGGTGTGGAGACATGGTTTCCCTGTTCTCTAAATGGCTTTTTCTCTTTTAGGAAGTTCATCAATATGCCTTCTGGGTGTCAGCATTAAGGAATTGTCCTGAATGTTTACCCTTGGTAGAAGAGCATGCCAAACTTCTTCTTTTTTGTTTTGTTGATAAAGTAAGAGCATGCTATACTAATTAAAAGAGAAAGTCAAAGGGATAAGGAAAACTAGGATGCAATGTGCCAGACCCTTGACGTTGCTTTTCTTGCCATCATGAAATCCTCATCTACTCCAGTCTCCGGGTTACGACTTGCAATCAATTAGTCCTTTCCTCGACACTGGTGTCAAAGGAAGAGCACAACCTAGAACTATATATGGAAGATCATGATTACTGGGCATTGTTGTCAATGTCATATCCATATCCTTACAAGTGACAGCAACTAGTGACCACTTCTTATAAACATCCTGCAGAGCCAAATCCAATTATATTCTCTGTGTTCATGATGTCTGGAAAGTCAGATGCACAGAGATAGTGGCGACTTTATCAGTTCACCTACTGGTGTAGATAATTGTGAAATCAGCTCGCTTGCTGCTTATCTCTTGGAATGCTCTGGTTATAATGAACGGTGAAAACATGGTTTTCTTATAACATCCTTGAACTGCTAAAATGTTACTTTAAAAAATGATCTATTTTTTTCCAAAAACTTCCTACATCATTGAGGAAATTGTAGAAAGAGAAGTTGTTAGGGAGTAAAACGTTTTGGCTGACAGACTATCTCAGATAGGACTAAACTCTGCAAGTATGGATGCAAATACGCTACAACTTTTTGAGCTACCTCCGTCGTTGGTGGCTACTTCTCTTGAAGATGATAGGATCGGAATGTCTTCCAGAGACGGACTAATCATAGAAGCTCTTCAGTTGTACTAGTCAGCATTTATCTAACTTCCAACGGGTTGAAAATATTAGCACTGCTACTAATACCCCTGCTCCCCCTATGTTAATACCTTTTCACCAAAAAATAAAAGAAAGAGAAGTTGATACATAAACGAAATAGGTTATCAGGGTGAAACTTTGCATCTGGTCTTTTTAGGTTTTTTTGTTTGGAGGGGGTGAGTGTAGGGGGGATTGGGTCCAAAGTTCAAGAAAAGATTTATGGACCGCCAGAATCTCGAGACATTTCTTATTGTCAAAAACTCTCCCAATCCTTCTTCCCTAGAAATTTTTGAATATTTCAGGAGGCCCCTTTTCGTACAGATGCTCATAGGTGAAGGAGACCATCCTTTGCTCGTGTTCCAATGTGCAAGGCCCGCTCCTGAAGAGGTCAAATAGTCATGATCCATTCATATTACTTTTGTCTTATGGACCGTGTCTAGCGGCTGGTGAATCCTATCCTGTACCTGAACTGGATTTGGATATTCAATTCAGCCACACTACCCTACATGGAAGTTTAATGGTTTTGGGACATTATTTCCCTGGATTTTAGGCTCCCTTTCTCTTTAACCAGCGATTCTCTTAGTTCCGATATGTGTGTGTGTGTGTGTTGTTTCCATTGTTCTTGATTCGTTGGTGTTAGTTCTCATACCCCTAGTCCTAGAAATATATGATTGTATAATGTCTTTTTTATATCCACTGCCAGTACATCTGTTTTGCTTAGGATTTGTGCCAGTACATCTTTTTTAGTCTCTGTCTTCTTATTATACAGGAAGTGAAAGAGTCTTTTGACTTTTGGGGGACTCCAGAAGGAGATTTAGTCCATCCTGCGGACTGCATGACGCAACTACTTGAACAAGTTAGGCGTCACAGAGTGAACATTGATGGCAATGTGTGCACTGCGATGGTTACAACTTTAGTCCTGGAGGTAGTTACTTTCAATATCACTTGAGCTTATATTTTCAGATTATAAATAATTAATGAGTGAAGGTAAAAACCACATCTAAAGTATCCTGATTTTTTGAGTTTCAAACTTGAACTATCATGTGTACGAGTTTCCTAGCTGAACTATCACTAATTGTTTATCAAAACGCATCTCAACTATGAGTTGTTCGCTTTTCCTACCTGAACGATGGTGATATTTCAGGTAGGAAAAAGGAATAACTAATAGTTGAACTATTTTTTGATAAATAGTTGATGAAAGTTCAGGTAGGAAACTCAAAAAACCGGTATACTTTAGGTGTGTTTTTGACCCTTTACTCATTGTGAGAAATATATAAGAAAAATATTATTGAATTGTGTATCTAAATAGTTACATTGAGACCCTATTTATAGACACTACATTGGAATCCTTTTCCAACTAGGATTCCTATTCTTATTCCTATTCCTATTTCTATTCTAAG